>APFE030556485.1:50002-65631 GCA_000404065.3 Pinus taeda | reverse complement strand
ATACCAATCAAGTATCATTTTCTCCGGGAACAAGTGCTGGAACAAAAGGTCAAATTGGAGTATGTTCCCTCCAAGGAACAAGTTGTTGATATACTCACCAAACCATTGCCAAGGGAGACATTTGAATACCTCAGACAAAAGCTGGGGGTTGTTGATGCATCATCTTGCTGTTGAATCTTGTCTGTTGTATGCAGGTGGATACACGTACATTTTCCGGCCTATGTGGGTCGAATGGGTCTATCAGAGATCATCTAGCACAGGTTCAGGGGGGGCATATATTCTTCTAATGACACATTGTTGGCATTATCTTAGAAGTCCTTGGTTTGATTTCTCAAGAGTTTTCTGGTGGAGTAGATCAATGTGTGATGGTCTGAAGGTTGATCTTGGTGATAGTTGTTCTTGTCTCTATGTCATGTACTTCTTTTCATATCAAGGTCATGTAACGGCCTATTTTGGTTTCCCCACTATGCCTGGGATGAATAAGTTTTGTCTGTCTAGTGTATTCCCACTTGGATGGTGGATGGATGTATGTATGAGTCTTGATGATAGGAAGGTTACTTATAATGTATGGAGTCATGTTCTTTCTTGTAGAACATCTTTTTGTAGACAACATTTCAGCACAGAGCATATACAAAGGGGGAGCTCATTCAGAGTTTTCTGCAGGTACTCAGGGGGAGTATGGTAGTCCGCCCCTTTGCCCTTGATGTCAAAGGGGGAGAGTGATTGGTTGTTGTTGCCATAAAGTCCAAACGGGGAGATTGTTAGCATTATGATACATATGTTGTACTTGATGGCAACCCACTCATCTCAGATGATAAATTATAGTGCAACAAAGTTCACGCACTTTCATGCAGAGAAAAGTTCCTTTCATGCAGAAAAATGTTCACGCACTTTCATGCAAAGAAAAGTTCACGCACTTTCATGCAGAGAAAAGTTCACACTCTTTCATGCAGAGAAAAGTTCCTTTCATGAAAAGTTCACGCACTTTCATGCAGAGAAAATTTCACGCACTTTCATGGAGAGAAAAGCACATGCACATGGGAAATCTTATGGTTGGTTCATGGTATTAGTCCGAAAGTTTTTGATCCTATGGTTTTGGTCTGTGGTATTGCATCCAAAAGAATTGAACCCAAGTATTGGGTCCGTGGTATTATTTCTCAATGGTTTTGGTCCATGGTTTTGAGTGAGGCCTAGCCTATAAAAAGGAAAGGAGATCATTTGGCTAATCACAAGTGTTGAAAATCTTAAGAAGAGCAAGATCTGAATTTTTGATAATCAGTTGGTGAGACATAGTTGAATCTGAATCAAGGAGAAACTGGAGCATTATAAGTTAGATCTACTGAAGAGAGTGGCAACGGCGCAGTGCTGAGGTGCGCAGAACCAGAGAAGAAGCAGGTGTAGAGTTACGTAGACTCGTCACGGCAGAAGTGCGGATATCCACAGGTTTCCTTCGGTGAAGTTGCAAACCTTTCTTGAAATATATTTTAGCTGTCTTTTATCTGTTTCTGTAGAGATATGGGTTTAAATTGGTGCCTGGTTACTGGTGTTATTTTCTAGTTACTACATTCTGAGAAGTTATTTGTTTAAAGGAGATTGGATGATGCACATGTACATAATGTTTTGGATCCAGTTTGAAAATTGATGAAACGTGGTCCCTGGAAGGAAAGAGAAGGTAGTAGCCTTTTGTAGGTCACCACCTACGTACTAGTATTTCAGCTAGTACAAGAGCTAAGGGGGTTGTAGCTCCCTTCCAGAAGAAGCTGGAAAACGAGAGAGGGTTGTAGCTCTCTGCAGGTTACAGCCTGCGTACTGGTAAAAGACTGCACCAATACATAATCATTGTAAGAAGAAGTTTCTAATTGAAAGAAGATAGAGACATATTGCAGTAGGTGGTTTTCACCCACATTGGGTTTCCACCTTACATCTTGTGTTCCTTGGTGTGACTGTCTATTTTGGGTTCCTGCTCATTATTCTATGGTTCTCACATACAGATTAATGAAAAATATCTGAAGAATAAATTAAATTATAAGTTTGGAAGGTATATGCAAGTTTCAATTGTCAGATTTGAAAATATTTGTATAAATTGATAAAAGTTTGATAATACTGATTCACCCCCCCCCTCAGTATTGTTTCCAACATCATCAACTATTTCTGGTGGATTAGGGTATGGATTATTCCTCATATGAATCTTCTTAGAGCCACATTTAAGTTGAAAGTAACAGTGGAGTCGCCAAGGTAGAAATGAAGCCTCGGACAATCTGATCTCCTCCTACCTTCAAGAGCTCATCTTTTGAAATGAAACATCCAAGATGATATAACTTTCGGACTCCCGACAGACGCACCAAAATGTTATCACTCAACTGGGACATGTTGGGTTGTATCAACCTTCAACCAAATGTAACTATTTCAAACCAACTTTAGATTGGAAATTAGTCCTTCCAATCTGAGAGGGCTCTCTCAAAATGTTTATAAAATTACTTGTGATAAACTCAAAATTCAAATGACTAACTCTGATCTCTTTTTTATTTTTATTTTTGTAGGTGAATAAAAATGTGATAACGTCCACCTTTGGGTATGGAATCAAATTAAAACAAAAAATGATCAACAACAGTGTTTAATGTAAGCTGAGACATCTATGGCTTTAAAATTGATACAACTGAACACCCACAGTGATACACAGTAAATGAAGGAAATTGGAGTTTTATGACAGATTTCCAAGTAATCAAGATACCATGTAAAACTAATAATAACAACATAATAAAAAGCCATAAAATCTATAATAAGAATCTCAGGTACAAAAACAAAGTGTTGTAGATTTTCTATTACAAGAACAAAATGTTACAGAAGGCTAGCTTTTCACATTCCAAATCAAGCACTCTCAGAGTCATAAATCTACTTATTTATAGAGAAATATCTCTTTACATAATCTTGCCACTTGGGCCTAATTCAATCCATTGTTCTAGAGACCTATTCCTATCATGTTAATAAAACTTTGAGACTTAATTGGGATTTCTATTACAATAGAGTTTGAATACAAATGGGAATCGTATGGACTATTACAATAATTTAAATAATGAAATTGTATTGGTGGAAACTCGAACATATAGCTCTTTGAATCTGTTGTGTTCTTTACTGTTGAAACGTGCTGAAAATGCCATTACTGTTCCACTATGTCTCAACCATGTTTTATTGTTGTCTCTTTAATGTCCATGATGCTGAAGAAACACAGAAAAAACAATCTTGCTGTCTCATGGAGCGGAAGTGTTTGTTGATCTGGGTCATTGATCAATCTGGAAACCCATTGTGCTTTGTGTTTATAAAGGAAAGAAGGAAAGCCACTTCTCTCAGAACTGTTTATCCAGGATAGGCCACATGGTAACTGGGGATTGGAGGGAATGAATATACTATCGGGACAGGAGTGGACATGCATGGCTGAGTTGGCGCATTGTGGATGGAGGTCGGGAGATGATTTGAAGGTGGGATCAAGATCATTGGTGGGAAGTGATTGGAAGTAGGAGCTACGTGGTAGTAGGGGAGTGGCAGTGGAGTGGAAGTGAAGGGTGACGTAACCGGTATTGTGGGTTATGGTGGGAGCGGGGATAACCGTTTTGCGAGGGGGGTGTGAGTGGTAAGAGGTATTGAGAGGGGGGAGGACACAACGGCGGGGAAACCACTTTTTAGACCCCTCCAATAAAGATAGGATCGCAAGGGGGGGCCGCAAAGCATTATCAGTGGTTGGATTAAAATGATATTTGCGATCAGGAGAGGGAGACGTGCGCGGTTTAACCATGGGTGGACTTGACATCTTATAGATGTGTTTTATGCCATTTCACGTCCGAGAGTGGGTTTCAGTTTATTGCATCGGGGGTAGTGCAGGTTTTATGTTTGGGACTTTTAAATAAATAGTGGGAAAATGGATTTAAGACTAGAGTTAGAAAAACAAAGGGTTATCATAGATAATAAGGTTGAAAGATGTGAAAAAATTACAGATTCTGGGAGATTCTAAATTTGTCATTAAGTAGGTCAACAAATATTTATTGATGGTAAATTTATCTCTACAAGCTCTCATGGTGGATCTAAAAGAGACAATGTCCACTTTTGAATGACTTCCATTTTAGCATGTTCTTAGAGAGCTCAACATCAAGGTAAACAAGTTCTCAAAATAAGTGTTTTCTCTCCCTAGTGGGACTTTCAACATTTCTAAAGTTGTGGATGTGTTTATTCAAGACTCCATGGATTTCTTTTATAAGGCCTTCCTCTCCTCACAATTCTCTTAAGTCATATCTATTTTTGTCACAATATGGTCATTGTAATACCCTAATGTTTTCCCAACATCTATATGTATTGCATATTGCATAGTTGTAAGTTCTAAAGGACTTTTGCAGGGGGTATCAATATTTTGATATAGCATGAATCATGTTTTTCGTTTATAGTATGGATCAAGTACTTTGTATAATCCCTTCTTGGGGTGCAACACATGTACTCATCCTCATGAATATCAAGATTTTTTTTCTTCCTTTTGGAAAAAATAGAATATTACTTTGAAAGGATATCTATATGTTACCATTACAACTTTAAATTTCAAAAATTAATTATTCATAATAAAAATTATTAAATTTAGTAGAGCTAAATGTTGGGGGGTGCCATTCAACCCAAAGGAATAATTGAAGGAAAATTTGTATGAGAACTAGGTGTGCTTTCTAATAACTTAGCATAGGCATATGCTCTTCTTCAATATATCAGTGTAGCTCAATCTTATCATCCTAATCATCTTCTTATCTTGAGAAACTCTCAAGTTGTAATGAGCCATGTGTTCAAGAGATCCAAAGCAAAATACTTAAGGATAAAAGCCATCATTAGTATAATTTATTCCTTGGTGGATCTTATGGGTTGCAAGGCTGAATGACATCATATCAAAAGGTAAAATAATAAGATGGTTGACTCACATGCCAACCAAGCTATCACCCTAAACAAAAGAGGGGGGGTTAAATTACATAATGGAACATTTGTCATTGAACCAATACCTTAATCCCAATCTCTCAACAAGTGTAAAATTATTCGCGCACCATGTGGAGCCATCGTCAAGTATTTGACCACACATAATGGATATCAGGAGCATTAACTCAACCATCATTTTTCATAATGGATCATAACTCCACCAACAATGGATTTACACCACCTTGTCTTCTCCCATGCAATCCTCGTGGTATTTATTTGATCCTATTCATAGACCATATCATGTTGGGGAATTTGCACACAAGCGAATTGAGTGAGTTGGGAGGGAATTTTAACACTCTTGTACAAATTACAAGGAACTTCATTTTATTTGGTTGCTCCTTCAACACTGTAGAAGTCTCAGTGGTGGATTATGGGGAACCGCGAACCACTCATAGTTCCCTCCATTGACATAATATTGCAATTAAGGAATTGCATGGAGACATGGATGCTTTAGCATCTAGGCAGACTACATTAGTGGGAAATTCAAGTAACATGTTTGTTTTTCTCATGAGTTATTTGAAGCATTGGATCACTTCTCTTGAGCATACAATTTATAAGTTGGAGAATTCGAGGCATTCTTCTTCCCAACCAACTTTGAGTGGGGTCAAGCTCTCCACTGAAATTGGTATGGGTATTTCTTCTCCATCTGCAATAACAAAGAAACCTTTAATTCATCCATAAATTTGTGTGGATATTCCACTGGAAATTTTGTCATAACCAATATGATAATATTATATTTAAAATATCAAATGTTACACTATTACGGTTCTATTAAATTGTTGGATCTATAGATTTACTGTTAATATTTCATGCATGTGAATCAAAATTATGTAGAAAATAGAGAATGACAAAATAAAATCCCTCTCTCTCACACACACACATAAGACACAAGATATGCTCTGTGAAACCCTTTCGGGAGAAAACTCAGTTGAAAGGTGAGGTCGCTTCGTTCTCTTTCTTTGCTTGAAAATATGGCTACAGGTACAAAGAAGTATTCCTTGTGGCCCATGGGCTGCTACAGTGCATAAATCCTATCTTTGTGCTCTACCTCCTATCCCTTATGGCTATTTTTCTAAGCTATGGAACAAATGCGCTCGAAAGAATGGAATGTCTCTTCTTTCTAATGGTATGGTTATAACGCAACTCAATAGCTTACTAGTGGTTAAATTTCACTGCCTCAACTCTTAACTAGAGTTATAATATAGACTCTGCTAGATTCTTTTACATCATAATCATGTGGCTAGCCCCTTTTCCATGAATGACAGGGGCTGACACAACATCCTCCTGAACTATGGGTTTGAAAACAGGAAGGTCAACTTCTGAGTGACATAACTTTTGCATGCAGACTCCAATTAACGTGCTTCTTGTGCCATTCGAATGATATTTGTGTGTAGAATAGCACCATAAATTGCTACGCTAAATTCGTAAAGTTTTACCCCCCAAAAAAAATAGTTTGATGCCTCAAAATGCTCCCAGAAGGTTTCAGACCTTGTTTTTCCAGACTGGGTCCCTCAGGTAAAAATAGTCTTGTGAGCTAATTCCTCCATTTTTTCACTCTAAATGCATCGAGATGGATGAAAAATAAATAAAGTGATCCAATCTAGATCATCAATAGTTATGGGTACCTTTATTGTTAATTTTTCTCATCATGTGAAGTAACTTTCTTCTAGTTTTTTAATATGTTTAGTTTCATCAATTTTGTATCAGAGGACATTGTATAGATATGGGGGATGTTTTTTGGGTTTGTATGGGTAGTTTGATAATGCTATTAGTGAGAGTTTGGCTCACCATGTAACTTAGTGTTTATTGGGAAAGGGGGATTTTTTGTGTTTTTATATAGTAAATATCAGTTTAGGAAATTACCTAGGTCATAGTGATCTCTTTTCTTTGTAATTTATCTATATACCCCAACCAATCTTTTACATAAATATAGATTATCAAGTATTTGTAAATAATGATGATGATGATGATGATGATGATGATGATGATTATGTATTTTTAATACTTTTTGCTGCATATTTCCTTATAATAATAGTCGAAATTTAGGTATTTTTATAAATTTAGGTATTTATGAGATACATTTCGAGTATATAAATTCTTTATTTATTAAGGATTTTTTTCTCTATATTAGCAATCTCAATTTTTCCTTTAGGTTTATAGGGAGCCTATTTCTTTCTGTGGGAGGTCCCCAATGTATTAGCATCTAGTAAGTGGTTAAGCTCTAGAATAGAGTATTTATATATAAGACTTTTAAATGAATATATCATTTGTTTTGTATGGACAATCTCGAGTGGTGACTAAGCTACAACAATTAAATTAGAAATAAAAGATAAAAATAATTTCTTCAAGAGACACTCTACAGCTCAATATGAGGGTAGATCTCACATATAAACATAAACGTAATGTTTAACATTTAAAATTTAACATTTTAATCTAATGTTGGCCTTATTAAAAATCAATATAATCAAATCTAATTGTTATTATGTATAAACACTATATAAATTTAAAATATAAAGAAGTTTAGAACACTAAAAAAAAGAGGTATGGTAAATAAATAAAAGTATAAATAAATTAGAGATGTGGTTAATAAACACAACATTTTTAATCCATAGGTATGGTAAATAAATAAAAATATAAATAAAACTTCTAAATATGGTAAATAAATAAAACTTCTTTTTATATTTACTACATAAACTTCTATATATTTAAGAAAACTCAAAAAGAGGTTTTATTTAGGTGACCCCTATGGGTCAAATACCACGGGACAAATAATTATTAATAACATGGGCCAAATACTATATTTATATAAATAGAACTTCCTTTTATAGTTACTCCATAAACTTCGATATATTTAGGCAAACTCAAAAAAGAGGTTTTATTTAGGTGAAGCTTATGGGCCAAATCCCATGGGACAAATAATTATGAATACCATGGGTCAAATACCATATTTATAAGAGGTATGGTAAATAAATAAAAATAAAAATAAACTAGAGGTATGGTAAACAAATAAAACCTATTTTTATATTTACTCCATAAACCTCTATATATTTACGAAAACTCAAAAAGAGGTTTTATTTAGGTGAAGACTATGGGCCAAATAATTATTAATACCACGGGCCAAATACCATATTTATAAAAGAGATATGGTAAATAAATAAATGTAAAAGAGGTATAAAGATGTATGGTAAATAAATAAAAATATATCAAATAGGATTAGAAATCAACATCTAATAAACCATTTTATACTTACTAACACTCCAAAAAGAGGCTTTATAATCCAAAAAGAGGTTCTATTTAAGTGAAGCCTTTGGGCCAAATACCATGGGCCAAATTATTATTAATAATGTGCAAAAATAACATTATTAACCCTAATATTAACATTAAAATATTATTATTATTATTATATTAAAATCTAATATTCATGTTAATATATTTTAATGTTAATATTATTAAATTTAATAACTTTGGATTAATACAATATTAAATTTGTTATGTTATAATATATATTAATATATCATGATAGATATTAACTCTAAATATTTATGGGAGGGAAGAACAAAGACATAGTGATAGACGTGGAGAGATAGGGGGAGTGACAAGGGAGAGATGGAGATAAATTGAAGGAGAGGGGGGAGGAGGAATGAAGAGAGAGAGGGGGGGAGAGGAGTGAGAGAGGTAGAGAAGGGTAAGAGAGGGAGAGGGAGACACAAAGATGGAGGGGGGAGATAGAAGGAGAGAGAGATGGAGATAGTGAGAGGCTTGGGGAGAGAGAGATAGATGGGGAAGAGAGAGGAAGGTAGGAGAGAAAGGGAGAGAGAGGAAGGATGAGAGAGGGAGGGATAGATATATGGAGTTAGAGGGGGAGAGAGGGAGGGAAGAAGAAAGACATAGAGAGTGAGAAGTAGAGAGAGAGAGAGAGAGGGAGTAACAAGGGAGATATGGAGAGAAAGTGTATGTTTAGGGGTGAGATAAAGAGACAAATAAGGAGAGATAGAGAGAAGGGGGAGGAGCGAGGGAGGGATATAGTAACATAGTTGGAGAGAGAGAGCGAGAGTGACAAAGGAAGAGATCGGATTGGGGAGAGAGAGAGAGAGAGATGAATTGAGAGGGAGGAGGAGAGTGATAGGGGAAGAGAGAGGATTGAAGAGAGAGAGAGAGACAGAGAGTGATGGGGGAAGAGAGAGGGAGGTAGGAGAGAAAGGGAGAGAGAGGAATTACGAGAGAGAGGACTTGAGGGAGAGGAGAGAGGGAGGGAGAGAGGAGGAGGGAGGGGTGGATAGCGAGATGGAGTTGGAGGGGGAGAGAGGGAGGGAAGAAGAAATACATAGAGAGTGAGAAGTGGAGAGAGGGAGGCAGTGACAAGGGAGAGATCGAGAGAGATTGTGTATGTATGGGGGTCAGATAAAGAGACAAAGAGGGAGATATGGAGAGAATGGGGGAGAGAAGGAGAGAGGAGAGAGGGGGGGATATAATAATAGAGTTGGAGGGTGAAGAGAGAGAGAGAGAGAGAGAGAGAGAGATGGAGTTGGAGGGGAAGCGAGAGGGAGGTAAGAAGAAAGAAATAGAGAAATATAGGTGGAGAGAGAAAGGGAATGATAAGGAAGATGGAGAGAAAGGGAGACATGATGACATAAGGGATGAGATATAGAAGCAAGGGAGAGGAAGAGAAGGGGAAGAGAGAGAGAGAGAGAGAGAGAGAGAGAGAGAGAGTTGGAGGGGAAGAGAGGAGAGGGTAAGAAGAAATAAAAATAGAGAAAGATAGGTGGAGAGAGAGAGGGAGTGATAAGGAAGATAGAGACAAAGGGAGAGAGGATGAGATAAGGGAAGAGAGATAGAAGCAAGGGAGAGGGAGAGAAGGGAAAGAGAAAGAGGGAGAGAAAGGGAGGCGAGGAGGGAGGCATATATAGATAAATTAGAGAAAGACAGTGTATGTTTTTAGGGTGATATAGAAAGATAAAGGGAGATAGAGATATAGATGTAAAGTGAAGAGGGGGAGAGAAGGACAAAGAGACTGATAGATATGGAGTAAGAGAGTGCGTGTTTTGGGGTGTTAAGATAGAGAGAAAAAGAAGGAGAGATGGATGGAGATATAGATAGAGATGGAGCTGGGAGAGAGAGAAGAATATTTCTTGCACTAGATGCATTGATTTCAATGTAGATGGTGATTTCCAATCCTATTTGATTCCTTGCACTAGATGCATTGATTTTAGTGTAGATGTTGATTTTTAATGAGATTTGATGCATTGATTTCAATGTAGATGATTTATAATCCCATTTGATTGGTTGCACTAAATGCATTGATTTCATTATAGAAGGTGATTTTTAGTCCTATTTGATTGCTTGCACTAGATGCATTGAATTTAGTGTAGATGTTGATTAATAATATTTGATTGTTTGCACTAGATTCACTGATTTCAATGTAGATGATTTATAATCCTATTTAATTGCTTGCACTAAATGCATTGATTTCAATGTAGATGGTGATTTTTAATGCTATTTGATTTCTTGCACTAGATGCATTGATTTTAGTGTAGATGTTGGTTTATAATCCTATTTCCTTACTTGCACTAGACACATTGATTTCAGTGTAGATGTTGGTTGGTTTATAATTTTATTTCTTACTTGCACTAGATGCATTGATTTGAGTGTAAATATTGATTTCTAATCATATTTGAATGCTTGCATTAGATGCATTGATTTTAGTGTAAATGTTGTTTTCTAATCTTATTTGATGCTTGCATTAGATGCATTCATTTCAATTCAGTGTAGATGTTGATTTCTGATTTTGTGTAATTAGATGTATAATGATATATTAGTTTTAAAGTGATTGGATTAACATTGTGCATTGATTTCAATGTAAGCAAACAAATTATTGACAATGTACATTGTTGTTTGTGTTCTAGTAATTAAGCTTATTAATATTAGAGAGAAAGAGAGACAAGGTATGATGTTTGCTACAATAGCTCGAGCCAAAGATTTAAATGGTTTATGATTTGATCAATCATTTTCATATAATCTATATGAAAAGATGACAAAAATAACAAGTGGGACAATAATAACAGTTGAAGAAAATAGTTTGAGATTAATCACAATGAACACTATTTGTAATTGAGTATATTCCTATTATTCATGTTTTGTATCATTCAACACTATTATATTGTCACTTTACATTCAAAAGTTTTATTTCATCATTTTTCATCATTAAATGTTCTTTTGCTGCACACAAGCATATTTAAAATGCTATATTAATAATATATGAATTTACATATTTGAAAAATTTAATCATATGTTCGTTAAATGTTCTTTTGCTGCAAACAATCATATTTAAAATGTTATATTAATAATATATGAATTTACATATTTGATCAATTTAAGCTAATCATATGTTCGTTAAATGTTCTTTTGTCGCACACGATTGTCTATCAAGGGTAGATAGGGATCAAATCTCTAGTGCAAATCTTTCTTCAAGTTTTGCACTCAAAGAATATGTTTACACCTCAAGGGATTTGATCCCTTTGGAAGCTTGATAGATCCATAGTTAAAATAGATCTAGCTAGTATAAAAATTATGATTAATATAGAAAAAAATAATATAAATAATTATATATTAATTAATATGAAAATAAAGAAAACTCCTTTTAAATTTATGTGATATAAGAAATTTGATTTTATATTATTTTATAGGTAGAATATAAAATTTGATTTTGTATCATTGTAGGGGAGAAAGGAAACAAATTATATATATTTTAATTATTAAATTGTCTAACTTATAATATGCAATAAAATTAATATAATAAAAATATTAAGTAATATAATAAACTTTTCACTATTAAACTAATTATATTCAAATTTAAGTTTCTGTATATATTTGTAATTATTAAGTTGTTTAACTATAATTATGCAATAAAATTAATACAATAAAAATATTAAATAATATAACAAACTTTTAACTATTAAACTAATTTCAATATTCAAATTTAAGTTTCTGTCTATATATCTTGAATATTGATAAATGATAAATCTTTGGGTAATAATTACATCAGAAGTATCCTATCATATAGTGTGGTTTATGGTCCAGATAAAGATCGAAAATGAGATAAACTTGGCATTACCTGAAATAAAGGATATTGTGAGGTTTTTTTTTTTTCTTTTGAAATTTTAATAAAATTGAATAAAAATGTGTTGAGTTTTTAATTTTAATAATATGCAAGTTTTAATTTCTGAGCCATCATATCATGATTTGGAAAGTTTATGAGATGATGTCTATTCTCGAAAAGGTTTATTTTTATTATAGTTTATGATGTTTTTGTCTGAGGGAATGGGAGGCAGATTCAATAGTTAAGAAAAAATCATTTTGGAGTTGTCTATAATGTGATTTTTTTGGAGATTTTAATGATGGAATTTGGGAAAAAATTGAGGTTAAATTTTGATTTGTTGCAGAAATTAGCTATCAAACTTGCGATTCTAATAATTTACTGCCGGATTTTAACCAGAAAAACCCACCAAAAAAAACTTTCGAAAAACCGCATTATAAACAACTGAAAACCATTTTATGCTAAAAAATCGATTAGTATGGATCAAGTTAAACCTCGATTTGAAGAGGAACGACAGATTCTAAGGCTCGCAACCTTTCGAGAAGCCTTTTACGAAAAGACAAGTTGGGGCGAAGCCGTGTGAGTATTAGCAGACTTGCCAATCCATCGACTCGTCTGCATCAACCCAACTAAAGTGTAGTGGATATCCACTGGGCATCAATCTCAATCTCAGCCTAATGGGTGAATCATCAAGGTCATTGTCATGGTACTCATGGTACTTGGGTGGATCATCAAGGTCATTGTCATGGTACTTTACCAAAGAAGAGATCGAGAGCAGAAGTCCATCGAGACAGGCAGGCATACCCAAGCAGTTGGAGGATTCTCTACGCTACTCATACTGCTCTTTCATGAGAAAGATGGGCAAGGAGATGAAGCTGTAATTATCAGTCAATCACCCGCACAGTACTTATAATAATCTTCATATTCCAAAATCGACCAGCGATTCCTAATACCAAAATTGTTAATAATTGGTTTTTATTGACATTGCAGTTCTCCAGAGATCACTATGAGAGCAACTGTTTATTGCCACCGTTTTTTTATGAGGCGCTCACACACCACAAATTGCAGATATGTAATTACTTCACTGCTATCGGCCATGAAATTTTCATTTACAGCATAACTTCGAACCCAAACCGACTTCATTTCACATAAAAAGAACAGAAATGGCGTGCCATTGATGTGAAAATTGTTCAATTTTGGGCTAATGCAGGTTTAGGTTTATTTCTGTACAGTTTATCGCGTGCGCATGTATGCGAATTGCTCTAAGGAGAGATTGGTCGGGGCCTAAACACATTGATAGTATGATAAAAAAGGTTAAGGAAGTAGCTTATAATATTTTACATAATGCAGACCAAAACGCTATACATTCTATGAGAACGGTAAGGCTCAATCTGTTACGCAGCGTGGCACTATCTTCTGGTTCAGCAAATCTTTATTCGCAGTGAATTGTTTGACATACTTTGAATATTGAATATTTCTACAGTTTATGAATATTGAATATTTCCTAAATCTACCATCTAAAATTTAATGAGAATAAACTAAAATTATTGAATACATAGAAATTCTTCTCCCATTCATTCAGAATCTTAGCTTTACTGAAGCGGAGGAACTGGTGATTGCAACGCTTACAGAGACTGGTGTTATTATAAATTTATGTACAAATGGGCTTTTTCACGAAGTAGATGCGATAATTAATGAACAAACTACACATTTGAGCAAGCCTTCGATAAGGCATTTGGCTGAAGTTTTCATTACAGACTCGTTAGTGTTTACAGATGAATTTCGGGTATTCATTCATTTGATTTTTGAATCTTTCATTTTTGTTTACTGATTACTTACGTATGCATGTAGATTGCACACAACGCTTTTTCTTCAATATGAACCCCGAACTATAGTTGCTGGAGCAATTATGACAGCCTCTAAAGTACTCAAAATCCATCTACTTCCGTCAGATTGGTATATCAGATTTGGCGTTTCTTCACATAGGCCACTTATAGGTATAAATGAGTTTGATTGAATTGAATTTGCCCACTGCTTTTAAACAATGAAAACTATGGAATGTAATAAATATACATTTTTCTTCTCAGGATTCGGCATCCAATTGGGAAATTTCTATGTCAGGTTAGGAGTGGGTCAGACGTTGGAGGAGATGCCCTTTGAGAGTACTGAGGTACCTGCAGAGACAGCAACTGCCTTGGAAGTGGATATGGATACAGGAGCTGGAATATCATCTGATGATGCTAATGACGGATGGATATATTACACTTTTAACCCTCAGAGTGGCCCCTTTGCCAGACCCTATCCCGGCAGAAACGACGACGGCAGATCCCGTCCTCCTCCTCATTCTAATTACATGTAATCCTGTTCCAGGCTCACTGTTACTGTATATATCAATTTAACACTAAAAAAATTGGACATCTATATTCTAGATTTTAAATTAATTGGAACCTATATCTGAAAACATTTCAAAACTTAGAACAAATAGGCTTCACATTTTTATTGAAATTTTATATGGTAAGATATTTCAAATATTTGATTAACCAGAGCAATTAATTATTTTGCTTACCTCTTATTTCATCATATTTTATGAATATTCTAAAATTTAGAACATAATTAAGTCAAGTGATAATGTGTTTGAATTTCAGATGAACTCAACGTCACTCAAACTATATTATTTAGGTTACATTATTTAACTTCATTTCATATTTGTTATAATAAATATTATATCATTAATATTTATGTTGAAATCTTTTTATAACTATGATGGATCATAGAAACCTCAATTTTACTAATATTATTTATATTTATAATTTTCATCTTTTTACATAATTTTTCAAATTTGATTTAAAGATATCAAATATAGATTTGAGTTCTTAACATATATTATTTTCTCTACCTAAAATCGATTTCCACAAATGACATTATAAACTAAACATAAAACATAAAATATGTGATCGCATTTAGGAATCTATCACAATCCAAACATATAATTTTTTACTATCAATATATATAATTAAAAAAACATAGAAAATTTATTACCAATATTATAATTAGAAACTGATGTATTTTTTCTTAATTTTTTAAAAGAAATTGAGAATAGCTATTATATTAATTTTTGATCACTATTCAAATCTCAGTTTAACCTATTAACATTTTACTATTTAGAACGAAAGTAGTATAAACAACCTATTATATGATAATTTTTCCAACTTTGAAGTTTCTGAACAAACTATTATAAAATATATAGTATTTCATTTGTACATTTTCCAACTCAACAAATTTAACAAAAACCAAAATTTACAAAGCATCAAAATGCTATATTAAACCATAAGGAGTTATTCTAATGTGATCAACATTTGAATTCTCCGAGAACTTGGAGACATTTCTTTTTATGGATACACCAATACTTGAAAATATGGTTTAACATTGTATCTATAAAGAAAGATCTTGAATATAAATGGTGAATTATATTCCAGAAAAAACCACCTCTTATTCCCAAAATACGACCCTAACCCATCTACCTAATAATAATAATATT
>APFE030556485.1:2006-49558 GCA_000404065.3 Pinus taeda | reverse complement strand
GTCATAAATTAAATATCAAGGTTTATTTTAAAAGTGGTTATACCCTTTCTACTTGTTTAATTAAACTGATTAATTAAAAAAATGACATTTATATGAATTGTGGTTTTCTTGATATGTTAATTAAACTAATTAATTAAAAATATGACATATTAATTTGAATTGTGATTTTCTAGGTTTGTTTAATTAAACTGATTAATTAAAAAAATGGCATTTATATGAATTGTGGTTTTCTTGATATGTTAATTAAACTAATTAATTAAAAATATGACATATTAATTTGAATTGTGCTTTTCTAGGTATGTTGCATTAGTAAGTTGTGGTATTAAAAAAAAACCTATTTACAAATTAAGAATCTCCATGATTAAGAAATTGTTTGTTTGTTGTGTTTTTTTTTTTTTTTTTTACAAGTTTAACTTATATATTAATTATTTTTATAATTAATGATAAAAATATGATTATAATTATAATTTAGTTTTATTATTATTATTATTAGTATTATTATAAATGTTGACAATGTGCAATGTATCATGATACAAGTGTTTTGATGCCCGACCATTTGATTTATATGGATGTACTAGTATTTGCAACAAATACTGAGGGGGTGGATTAGTGTTTCACTTCAATTAAATAATTTTAATTTCACAATGTATTAATTATCATTAACATTAGATCAAAACATAAATCAACAATGCACAACATCAAGACAATACACAAGATTTCTATGTGGAAGAGTCATTAACATAATTCAACACCATTCAACAATGCACAACATCAAGACAATATATGAGATTTTTAGGTGGAAACATTTATGGGAGAAAAATCACCGACCACTTTTAATATAGGTCTTTAATGATTAAATCAACTAAAAGATCCATCTTCTGAAATTCTTCAACATCAAATGGAAGTAGGGTCCAACCCCCCTTATTTATCAGTTCCAACTGAAAGGCTTCTTCAACACCTCGATTTACCAGTTACAATTGGAAATGAACTCCAGTGCCCTAGTTTTATCAACTTTGACTGAAAGGATGCTCCAACACCCTGGTTTAGGAGCTCCAATTGGAAAGACACCCCAACGTCCTGCAAGCTCCAACTTTCCCTAGCACCACTCTGCCACCTTGAAGTGTTCTTAGGATCCAACTTGAAGGAGACTCCACTCTCCATTGTGCACCACCCTACCACCCTACTCAGCAAGCCATTATTTTCCCTGAAGGCTTTGACTTTCAATTCACCATAATGGACCACGTTTCATATATTTTTAGACTGGATCCGACTGTGCTTGATATCAAAATGAATAATTTCAAAACAATATGTCAATTTTATTGATTACAATATCGAAACAAGGTCATCAACAACAATAACAACTTCCTCTGCTCTAAAGATCAAACCCTAGCTTCATAAAAACTTAGTCAAGCTCTGCTCAAGTTACATCAACTTATCAACTCACGTCAAATATTCATCCATATAAATGTTGACATAACCCTAGTTCAACAAGCATGTTAGAAGAACTATAAACCTTTGCACTCATCAAATGCCCACACAAGCGAATAACAATACTCTACGTGTTTTAACAAACCCTAATTCAATAATACCAACATCATTGTATTCTCTCTCTAGTCAAACAATCTAATCAGTCCTCACAAAATCACAATTTCACTAATACATACTTTGCTTCAAACTTTGCCAGCACCAAACTCTCATTGTTGTGCAACTAGCACTCAAACAACAATTGCATTTGATCTACCACATGAGTTTCTTGGTTGCTTATGCATAGTCCAACACTCTTTGTCAAATGATCTCTAATGTTTACACAAGACAATGTGTCAGTGTGCACCCCTTCCACTAACAAATGCTTTGTCAACACTTCCAATACATTAGCACTTTGATCTCTAACTAGCACAGGTAAGGAAATGTTTTCTTTGTCTTTTGCATAATACTAAATCGTACCTTGCCTTATTCCATTGATTTTCTCAGCTATCAAATACAAATCTCAATTGAAACCTTTCAAAATGCCTAAGACAACCTTTTTTAAATTTCCATCAAACAAGAAATTTATGCCTTTGAATTGTGTTTCAAAGGAGGTTTGAATTTTATCTAAGCACAGTCACAAAACATACCTCAAGGTCCATGCACAAAAGGCTATAAGTATGCTTCAGAAAATAGCAAAGATATACCTTGAGTAAACTACCTTCAAAAGGATGTTAAAGTTGACTTGCAACACACCAATGATTTGTGTGAAAATTATACAACAGGAGTCCCTACTGCAGCAAACTGATGTTGCTTCTCCTACTTGTTAATCCATACAAGTTATTTGTTGTGTTCTACAATAAAATATCGAAGTAAATATGACTGCAGCCTTCACTTAATTAAATTATAAGAGGAAACGAGATACTGAGCAAGAAAGAAAATACAACACAATAGACAACGTTATGTTTGGACAAATGTCCCCGGAAAAACCTAATGTGGGAAAACCGGTGCAATAACTATGAGGGTTTATTATTATTGAGCAGTAGAAAATTCTGAATACATCTCTGAATACCTCACAAGTTTATTAAGTTACAAAGAGATAATGGCAGAAATATTTGTGAGATTACCTCACATTATCACTAGAAATCCTAGCTAATCCAACCCCATAATGATTGCCCCCGAATTTTTTGGCTGCCTCTGCATGGTATCTACATCAACCCAACATCAATCTCTCTAGGAACAACGTCAATCCTCTGGCTGGTCGATTTGTTGCCTAGGAGATTCGATTTTTGCCTCCCCATCTCACACGCTAGCTCCTGGCTTCTAAAACTCGAATTCCCTCTACAAAATTCACACTCCCTCTTGGGTTCGACATTACTTCTACGTGGCTCTATGTTAACCCCTCTAGCTTAGCGCTACCACTGCTGGATTACTCTTTGTCTCTCTTCGCTGATGATTCTCTAGCTGAGAAAATCTCTCTCTCTCCGGATGTTATGCCTTTCCCTCAACTGCAAGAAATCTCCTCAATCGAACTTCCTCTTGAGAACTTCTCACTTCAGAAATTTGATCTGTTGATCTCTCGATCTATTTTCCAAATGCCCCTCAAGCTCCTTCTTATATCTTCTTGTTGGCCAAACAACGACCTAGATTAACTTCTAATCAAAGGTTAAGATCATTTTGACTTGATCTCCATCTTTTTCTAGAAGTTACACCCACAATTAGATTAATACCCATTAATATTTTAATTTTCCTAAGTTTAGACTTAGGAACTCCATTAAAAATATTAAATATTTTAATAAAATAATCTTCAGGTGGAATTTCCCAAAACGGTTTTTGGGTTCTTTGGAACGCATGTGTCCAAGCCTCCCTGCAAAATTTGAGGCATAGAGCACATCCAATGCTACCCCAAATCAGCAATTTGTCCTTCAATTGTCCAAAAGATGTTGCTTTAGAATGCCCTAACCAATGCGAGGATGGATTTTGTTCTACCTTTATTTAGCGAGGAAGAAACATAGGTAAGATAAAACTTTAATACTCAAAACTCCCATGAGTTTTTCACGAAGATATGGACCTCTTAAACAATCCTTAATCGATGTGAAGATGCCACAAAAACTAAGATAAAGCAGGTCCTAATAAATGAATGAAATAGTCCACAAAGACATTGTGTAAGGTTCCACGAATCATCCCTAGAATGGTTTCTTTCCATTTCTTGATGACTCGACCCTAGAACAAACTGAGACAGTAAAATATTATTTTTCAGCATAATCAATAAACAGTGGGGAAGAGCCTTTCAAAATTTCCCTCAAATAATACAATGAACTATCCCAAAAGTGTCTTTAAAATAGAGGCTAAAGATTCCTTGAAAGGCTCGTATACAACCTCATAACTCCACAACTAAATTGTCATAGAATAGGCTCATATATGCCCTGCAACGGGGAGGGTCGAACTACCTCAAAGGATGTATGCAATCCAACGCCAAACAATTCCTCATAATAGCTCAAAGAGATCAATGAAGAACCCAATCAAAATGAAACATAAAAACCAGATTCATCCTCCAAACTATGCTCAGAAATAGTCTCGGAGTAGCCTCATATGTTGATGCTTGTCATAGCCAATAGCCATAGAAAGATATAAGAATAAAACCCACAAAGTCTCAGATCAATTGAACATCTAGATGCTCTGCCATTGAGGGCCAAATGATATCAGGAGGCCTAAACTGATCCATAGAGATTTCCAACAAGAAACCAACATATGAATCGAAAGAAATTTGGCATAACGCTTTAGTTATACGTGACTACACAAAGGTCGTAGGGAATTTGATCAGAGAAGATATATGTGTGATTATTGATGCACTTATGGAGAAGTTCGATCCATATATATAGTGAAGGAAGGATATTTCTAGAGGGACTCACATGGTCATATTCCATGGAGCTGACCTGAAATTTGAATTTTAAAATTATGGACCCAAAAAAAAATTAACTGCCCTTTTTAGGTTGAATTTGAGAAATAGAGATATTATTTTAGGTCATTATTTGACGTTGATTGGGGATAAAATAAGCCCTATTTGATGGCAAGATAAAACCACAAATAATAATCAAATTGATTTCAGCATTTTTCCAATCATCAAACTAACTTTTAATATCAATTTTGGGACTCCTTGACCTCACATTTGGGGGCACAAACTTTGATTAAACATATCTCCTCTATCGTGAGGAGTTATGAGGCATGTCATTTGCTGTTAAAATTGGCACGACGAGGAGAATCAAATGAAGATGGTCTTGCTTGCAAAGACATTGATATTCTATGTCATTTTATCCATCAAAGGTGAGACTTCATGAATACATTGTAGGTGATTTCTTCCTTCTTTTCCTTTCCTAACATTGGAGCTTCCAATCAACACAATCCATAAAAGAATATTAATAGCGTTCAAAGACCAATGATAACATCAATGACAAAACTATTCAACAATATTGCCTTATTTTGTTTTTCGTTTTCATCATTTTTATCTTTATTATCTTCGTATAAATTTGGATTTGTAATTAAATGCAGAGGATAACAATCATTTATCCCAAGACAAATCCAATTGAAAAATTAAGTTATTTTATTAATACCAATTAAAGAAACGATATTTAAGAAAACAAATATAATTTATTCATGAAAAACTTTCCCTTATTAATTTAAATCAAATTAGTTAAAAAAAATCATATATAAGTCTCAAAATAACTATCTTCATAATAAAAATCAATCCACTTATAATTGCAAAAAATATGATCCTTGAAATTTTTTGGTTTTCATTTGTGAATGCATTTAATTTCAAAGTTTAAACTTGAGATTTTGAAGACTCAGTATATCTAGTAGTGGAACACTTATATCTTTTCAACCAATATCGAAAATTTCGTATTAGATAAATTTTGAGGTCTAAAATGAACCTCAAAACAAAATGTACAACCAAAATCAACTCTATAAGAATGAATATGATTCAAGATGATCATTTCAAACATGGGGGATGATTCACCATTTTTTGAGTAAAAAGGTAAAAAGTTTAAAAATAAAAAGTAAAAATTTACTTTTTAAACTCGTATTTTCAACTTATCTCCCTACGGTTTTACTTAAATTTCAAGCGAGAGCACTTGCTAGATGCAAAATTTAATTCATCAATCACATTTGTTTCATGTATTTCTCATTTTTCATGTAGAAGGTTCCATTGAAAATATGCAACGCAGGTACTTCTTGGATGAGGAATTAAATTTTGCATCCAACAAGTGCTACCGCTCAAAATTTGAGTAAAACTATAGGGAGATAAGTTGAAAATACAAGTTGAAAAAGTAGTTTTTCTTTTTTGCGTCTAAAATTTAGTGATGTAATCTAATCTTATTTTATTATCTTCACTCTTATTTTATAATATTCCTTAGGATGCCCATTTTAGACTTCCAAAATTCTCTAATCTTTTTCCTCTAATGAATTTCTCTAACCTTGTGTAGCAAAAAGTTTATGTGAATCTCTATAAATTTATTAATTTTTTTTAATCCTTCTTGAGGTATTGACATCATGTATTAATTATATATATATATATATTATATATATATATATATATATATTATATATATTATATATATATGAGAGTATAAATTAAAGATGGTTTTTTATTAAAATTGAAAACTAGGGCCAAATTCCACCTTAGGACAACTCATATTATGGAGATGATTATTGCATTAGATTCCTCTTTCGGAGAGGTACAATTTTGATATAAATATCATCACATTCCGACAAGCAGAAATGGAATTCTGAATTTATTTCTTCTATGGACAAATTGTCAAGGTCGAATTCAATCAATTGTAGGCTCATGAAGCCCAACAGATGTGTCTTTTCACCCTCAACATTGTGTATAAATAGGAGAGACCTTTTCCTCATTTGGACATCATCATCTCATCACATCTTCTCTCTTTCTTGATTGGGTCAAACAACATTGGAGGCTTCTCTCTCTTCTTCACACATGTGACTGGGAAACTCTTCTTTCTACTTTGCACGTGTGGCAGAATAGACCATTGACTTCAAGGCATTGACCAACGTTGATTGTGGGGTATTTGACTTGCATTGACTTCGATTTTTGGGCCATACTTATGATTTTTCTAGGTTGCATTATTTGGCACAAAATCGAGACGTTTGGAGGTGTTTGACCAAAGTTGACTTCAGGTTTGACTGTAGAAAATTACAGCAGAATTTCTCTCTCCTTTGACTGGGTTTGACTGAATATTTTGAGCTCACTTTGACTCTCTTGGAAGGCCGAATTCGACTGCTGTTTGGAGGATGTTTTGGGACAACTTTGACCATCGTTGACTTTATGGTTAGGGATGATTTCACTGTTAATTTAGCATATCCGTTTTGGGCTTATATTTGTACTCTCTCTCTCTACTGAACTATTGAAGAATAATAAGAAGATTTGATTAAAGGGTTTCCCTACATTGGGGTTTGTCCCTAACATGCCCCACATCTTGTGGTCCTCTTATCTCGGCTTGTCTTATGCATATGATTTTATGTTGTATCTACATTTACTGAAAATGTTTATAAGTTAATGTGATTTCTACTGGATATAATTAGAACTTGTCATTGGGTTGCTAAAGGAACTTTGAAAAGTAAATTGTCTTAAGCATAGAACATACCATTATTCTCTAAAATTAACATGGTATTGGAGCTAAGGAGAAGACAAAGCCTAAGCGAATGTGAAACAAAGAAATCACTAAAGGAAGTGGTTGGATAAAGACTTGGAACTAGTCCTAATGACAACTACATCTCTCTTCAAATTCGAGGACAAGCTCAAGGACAAATCCGACTATCATGCATGGAAGATGATTTTGTATTTGACTTTGGAAGAAAATGATGCCATGGACTATGTAAAGGGAAGAATAACTGAGCCTCCTTTAAATGCATCTGTTGTTGTTCAAATAAAGTACACGAAATGTGAGACAAAAGATAAAAAGATTATTGTTGATTCTATTCATAAGCCTTTTGTTGCATATATTTCTGATTTGGAAACATCTAAGGAGATGTATGAAAGACTGGTTGGGATGTTAAAAGTGAACAATGCAAATCAAATTCTCTTTCTCAAGAACAAGTTGAAAGACATCAAGATGGATAGAGGACAATCCATCTAATCCTACTTCATGAGGATCACCGAGATCAAGAATGATCTCTTATCTATTGGAGAAGTCATTGGTGACAAGGAACTCTCTCTTATTTCACTTGGGGAACTTACAAGAAATAGGGATGTGTTCAACACTACCATTCTTAACAATGGCAGGATTTCGGGATATGAGGAATTATTGGCCAGATGCACTCAAGAAGAAATAAGGATGATGGAACGAGACAAGCCCTCAAATGGAAACAATACTACTTCCTTCTTTGTTCATTCTAGAAGAAGGAACAATGTTGGTCCAAGGAATCAAGGACAAGGGTCCAAGCAGGGATTTAAAGAAGGAAGAAAAGGAAGATGCTTCAATTGTAACAAGTTTGGCCACTTTGCTAGAGAGTGTCCTCACAAGAAGGATACTCCACGACATGCTGACAAAAATAACAACAACAACTTCAAGGGCAATGGCAATCGAAGGAACAACAAGTTACATAACAAAGGAAAGAGGAATGCACCTGCTGCTCGAAATGGAGGTGGTCGTCCTCCCAAGATATCGAGAAACTACAGGTATAATGAAGTTAATGTTGCTAAGAAAAATGAATTTTATCTTATTTCTACCCTTTCCACCACCTCTCCTTCGGATACATTAGACCATTGGTTGATTGATAGTGGTGCCTCAAGGCACTTCACTGGGCATAAAGAAGCCCTCTCTAACTTGGTTGAGAAGAAGACAAATATGGAGATCATACTTGGGGATAATGCCACCTATCCCGTGAGAGGAATTGGGACCATTGCTCTCCACTTAAATCAAGGTCAAACCCTTCACCTACAAGAAGTTCTATATGTACTGACTTGAAAAAGAACTTGGTGTCTATTTTTACGATGGAAGATAAAGGTTTTAAGGTATCATTCGTTAATGGAAAGGTTCGTCTTTGGCAAAGGAATCCAAGAGATGCATTCACTCTAGGATTCAAGGTTGAAGGTCTTTATCAGGTTGGAGGAAGTCTGTTGGGAGCTATGATTTGTGACACCTCTCTTCAATCTGAATTATGGCATCGAAGATTTTCTCACCTTCATTTTAAAGCCTTACCCGATGTAAGGAATATGGTCACAAGGATGCCTGAATTCAACTTGAATCATGAAGGTGTTTGTTAGGGATGTAAAGCTAGAAAACATACAAGGTGACCATTCCCCTAAAGTGAGACTCAAGCCACTGATATTTTTCAATTGGTCCAGTTTGATCTATCAGGGATGATGCCCATTACATATTTGGGTGGATATTTGTATTATTCTATTTTTGTGGATGACTTCTCTTGCAAGACATGGATCTATTTCTTAAAGAAGAAGAACGAAACATTCAAATGGTTCCTCTCCTTCAAAGCCTTGGTCGAGAATCAAACAGGGAAGAAGATCAAAGTTCTGAGGACCGACAATAGGATCAAATATGAGTCTAATGAATTCAAAGAATATTGTAGAGAAGTTGGAATTAAGAGGAAGATTATAACCACTTATACTCTTGAAAAAAATGGTGTTGCCGAAAGGAAGAATCATACTATCATCGAAGCTACTCAGGATATGCTTCATGATCAAGGTCTTCCGAAATCCCTATGGGGAGAAGCTTCCAACACTGCTGCGTATGTCCAAAACCGATGTCCACATCAAGATTTAGACTTCAAGACACCTGAAGAAGTATTCACTGGTAAGAAACCTGATGTTTCTCATTTTAAAATTTTTAAATGTCCCATATACTTTCACGTGCCAAAAGAGAAAAGAAACAAAATAGATGCATTTGGGATGAAAGGAATATTCGTGGGCTACAATGAAACTTCAAAGGCATATAAAATTTATGTGCTCAGTCAAAGGGAAGTGGAATTAAGTCATGATGTCACTTTTGATGAAGATTCTACACTTAGAAAGATTCGAGATCTTCTTATTCCTAAGAAGGCCAATGATGATGTTGATGCAAAAAAGCATGATGAATATCCATCTAATATACTAATTCCCGATGTTGAAGGACCGATGGATCCCATTGATCCACCTCCTTGTGAGCCATCTACTACAAGAAATAAGTCGTTGTGGCTTAAATATTCTTTTGAAGATGCCGAGAAATGCATTGCACCGAGAGGGACATTTCGTGAAAGCAAGAAGTCGAATAGGTACCAAGGGTACTTAGCTGTCATGAGTACTATTGTACAATCTGAGCCTTGTACATTCAAAGAATTCGTAAAGAAACATGTTTAGAAGGATGCAATTAATGAAGGACATGAATCGATCATGAAGAATGATGTCTAGGATGCGGTTCCTAGACGTAAGCATAAGTCTGTGGTCACTTCGAAATGGCTCTACACGATCAAACATGAAGACGATGGGAGTGTTGAGAAATTCAAGGCCATATTTGTTGCTCGAGACTTCTCTCAAAAGGAAGGAGTAGACTATGATGAGATATTTGCACCAGTTTCCTAATATACCACCATTCGTTCGGTCATAGCCCTTGCTGCCTCGCAAGGATGTAACCTTCATCAGATGAATGTCAAAACTGCCTTCTTGGATGGTTCGCTTAAGGAGGAAGTATATGTGGAACAACCACAGTGTTTCAAGGTTCAAGATTGTGAGACACATGTGTGCAGGTTGAAGAAATCCCTCTATGGATTGAAGCAAGTCCGTAGATCTTGGTATGAGATGATCAATAATTATCTTATGAAGCTGGGGTTTACAAGAAGTGATGTTGAACCAAACCTATACTTCAAGGTTGACAATGACAGACCTCTCATTCTAGTCCTTTATGTGGATGATCTCTTTTTAACATGCGATGACCCTCTCATTCATCAATGCAAGAGGGATTTGGCTTCCGAGTTTGAGAGGAAGGACCTAGGACTGATGCATTATTTCCTAAGGTTGGAGGTCTGGCAAAAGCCAAGTGAGATTTTCCTTTCTCAAGGAAAATATGTTGTGAAGCTACTAGAGAGATGTGGGATGGTGGATTGCAAGTCTCTGACTACTTCGGTGCATCTCAACTTTAAGAAGCTATGTGGAAGTGTTGTTGGGCCCCAATTAGTGAACCCTACCAAGTATCGTTAACTTGTTGGGGCACTAATGTTCTTGGTCAACTCCCATCCTGACATATGCTTCGCTATGAACACGTCGAGTCAATATATGATCGAGCCTCGTCACATTCATTGGATTTCTACCAAGAATCTCTTGAGATACCTTTGGGACACTATCCACTATGGTCTGAGATACATTGCTGGGAATTTGAGGCTACATGGATATTCAGATTTTGATTGGGCTAGCAGTGTGGTGGATTGTAAGAGCGCGTCTGGGTAATGCTTCTGTTTGGGTTCTGCATCTATATCTTGGATGAGCAGGAAGCAAAAATTAGTTGCACCAAGCACCGATCAGGTCAAATATATTGCTGCGAGTATGGCATGTTTTGAAGCAGTCTAGTTGAGAAATCTCTTCAGTGAGCTATTTGAGCACATGCTAGATAAGACTGTGATCTTCCGCGACAACTAGAGTGAGATTTGTTTATTAGAGAATCCTGTGTTCCAAGACTACTCCAAGCACATTGATATTAGGTACCACTTTATCTGGGATATGGTACAATAGGGAGCAGTTAGGCTCCAACACATCAGGACAAATGAGCAGGTTGTTGACATTCTCACAAAGCCTCTCGAGAAGGTCAAATTATTATTCTTCTAAGACAGACTTGAAGTAGTGGAACGACTCTCTTATGAGGGTCCCGTATGAGTTGGACATAGAGCTCCTGGGGGCGTGGGGTACTTCTTAGAGCTAGCTATGAGAAACCATATCGTGAGTGGTTCACCTTCCTTTAGTGATGCACTGGATATAAGGCGAGTGTTTCACCTTCCCCTATGATGCCCCATTATGGTTGACATGTGTGTAGGGTGAGTGTTAACCTTCCCCTACCCAAACACATGCATGTAGGGTGAGTCCTTCCCCTACAATTGCCATATGCATAGGATGAGTGGTTCACCTTCTCCTGTTGATGCCTTGACACACACCCTACCCATACAATCTGGGACTCATGGGAAGTACCTCTCATCTAGCTAATGAGTTGTGAAAAGCTAGCTAGGTATCATAACACTACATATGGACGCATCACGTACTATCATACACCCTATGGCTAGGATGCATGGTGTTCAACAACTTGATATGGGATTAAGGATTGACTTTAGTCATTAGAGAGTGGTATGATACAATCTCGATCACTTCTTCTTCATTATCTCTTATGTTTCAACATAGCAGAGTAGTGATGGCAAGATGGTACAAGATGACAAGTTGGCATGATGATGGATTGGTAGGTGGAATTATCCCTAGTTGAGAGGGAGTGTTAAAATTGGAAACTAGAGACAAATTCCACCTTAGGACATCTCATATGATGGAGATGATTATTCCATTGGATTCCTCTTTCGGAGAGGTACAATTTTGATATAAACATCATCTCATTCTGACAATAAGAAATGGAATTATGAATTTATTTCTTCTATGGACAAATTGTCAAGGTGGCTGTAGTCAAATGTAGGCTCATGAAGCCCAAGAGATGTGTCTTTTCACCCTCAACATTGTGTATAAATAGGAGAGACCTTTTCCTCATTTGGAAATCATCATCTCATCACATGTTCTCTCTCTCTTAATTGGTTCAAACAACATTGGAGGCTTCTCTCTCTTCTTCTCACGTGTGACTGGGCAACGCTTCCTTCTACTTTACATGTGTGATTGGGCAACTCTATGTTCTACTTCGCACATGCAGCAAGAGGCCGAGTTTCTACGCAGAACAAACTGCTGACTTCAGGGTGTTGAAGAGCATTAATCGTGAGGTATTTGACTTGTGATGACTTTGGTTTTGGGGCCAAGTTTCCGATTTTTCTAGGCCACATTCTTGGCACAAAATCGAGACATTTGGAGGTGTTTGACCAACGTTGACTTCATGTTTGACTACAGAAAATTACAAAAAACTTTCTCTCTCCTTTGAATGGGTTTGATCGAAGATTTTGAGCTGACTTTGACTCTCTTGGAAGGCCAAATTGGATTGTTGTTTGGGGGATGTGTTGGGGTAGCTTTGACCACCATTGACTTTCCGATTATGGTTGATTTGACTATTGGTTTAGCAGATCTGTTTTGGGCTTATATTTGTACTCTCTCTGTGTGTTGAAGTATTGAAGAATAATAAGAAGATTTGATCAAAGGGTTTCCCCACATTGGGGTTTGTCCCTGGCATGTACCACATCTTGTGTCCTCTTGTCTTGGCTTGTCTTATGCATACGATTTTATGTTCTATCTGCATTCACTGCCAATGTTTATAAGTTAATGTGATTGCTACTAGATATAATTGGAATTTGTCATTAGGTTACTAAAGGAACATTAAAAAGTAAATTGTCTAAAACATAGAACATACCATTGTTATCTAAAATTAACAGTTTCTCATGATATGTTAGTGGCAATGTAAATATTGAGAAACATGTTAAATTGAAGAAATTTCAAGATACTTTGACAATAAATTTAATTATGGTGTAACAAAATAAAATATGGAAAAAAGAATTAACTTTTTGAATATATAAATTTATTTAGAAGGAATTTTGTATGACTATACAAAACTTAAGTTAATTAATAGTGGTACTTTATTTTTTTATACAAAATATAATGCATATATGTTTCTATTATTGTTAATGTTGGGGATCTACAGGATGAAATTTCCTTATTATAATGAAAATAAAATTATGTATTGTAAAATTTTGATATATGTGAAAAAAAATATAAAAGAAATTAGCCTTAATATTAATAGGCACGAAGGCATTACAATTAGAATAATATTTATCATCATAATTCCATTCACAAAGATATGGACCTAGGTGGGGAAGATAACAACCATTATGCGCAACCACATGAGATTACCCCAATTGACAAATTTTATGTGTTTGTCTTCAAGGCTAAACAAAATTATAGCAAAAATAAAACAAGTTTTGATATATGTGAAGACAAAAATATGTTTAAAATAGCAAACAAAATAAATTATATGTGTGTGTGTGTGATAGAAATTTCGTAGCTTTGGTCAATATTTTCATTGGCAAAGTGAGAGAGAAATTATGAATATATCAAGTCCGCTGAAATTTGCACAAGTCAGTCCCTCCTAGAACATGTTGGTCTGCCCATTAGACACGTCTATTTGCATAGACTTACAAATATATATTGAGCCTAATAGCTCACCTCCAAAGAAAATTTTTAGATCTAATCTTTGTTCTGTACGAGCTCAAAGGTAACATTATTATCTATGATGCAAGCTACTTGTGGCACTATTTTTTGTGTATTGATGCGAACTACATGTGGCATTCTCTTTGTGATGCGAGCTATATGTGGAGATTTTTTATATGGTTGATGTGAGCTCTTTGTGGCACTTATTTCAGTGACAATGAGCTTCTATGTGGCACTTATCTCTGTGATAATGAGCTCCTCTATGGCACATATCTTTGTGACAAGTGAGCTTCTATATGGAAATTATTCTTTGGCTCATGTGAGGATTTGTGACGCTATTGTGTTCTAAGGTTGAGTAATATGCCAAATTTAGGCCCTCCTGGAGACCATTTGAAGACCTAGTTGCAGACCTCTTATGAATTGAAAGAAATTCTTGTGGACATAATTGGAGAGTTGACTTGAGCTACCAAGATGGTTAGTTTTGTTTATATGTTTTGCTAAAGATCATTGTGAATGACATGCTATTATGGATGATGTAGAAAATGGTGAATTGAACTCTCTCTCATAAGGAAAGATTGGTTGGGTTTTCCCCTTGCGGGTTTTTCTCTAGCAGCTAGCCTAGCTTTTGGTGACTCTTGTCTCATTGATTTATTGTGATCTCTATTGGCCTATATTGTTAATAGTTGTAATTTTTCATTTGTAATTGCTTGATGATGATTGGAATGCTCTAAAAATTCGAATTGAAAGCTCTAAACAACTATATTATATCATTGTGTTATAGCGGCTACAAGCACCCTCCAAAATTTTGGCTTGCACCCAATTTCGAAACCTCCCTTGAGATTTTCACTTGATGATTGCACACACTTGGGTTCACTCCATGAACTCGTGTGAGTCTTAGCATTCGCCTTGGTTGTTCATTTCACCAAGCCTTGCATGTTGATTTCAAATTCATGCTTGCAACCATGTTCTCGTTATGCACAAATTCCTCGTTTCGTGTGTATTTGTTGTGTTCCCTATGAGAGCATCTGTCGCATTAACACACAGAGTCACATCCACTGTCACACAAGCTTCCTCACGGTCGATCAAGGATCAATCACAAGTGTCACACTTGTCGCTTGCACCATTGGTCAGTCATGTTGAACATGTGTGTCGGGTTGGTTTGAGTCGTCTCGTCATCAAGTCATGTTGGTATGTGTTTGTTAGATCACATTTGCATCTTTTACTCATTCATACACTTAGTCATTTTGTTGAAGTTCTGTTGACCAAACTTCCCTCTGACAATCAGACCATCACCCCACCATCGACTCGATCGACTGTCACCCAGAACAATGCAGAAGCACCAAGCAAACCTTTTCAAGTTGCGCTGCCTGCAAGAAATTCAATCAACCTTCATGTTGGCCACCCAAAGATTTGGACCCAGCAGCCAACTGAGGACTGACTCACCTCAAAAATTGTGCAGAGGTTGTTGACCTTGCCTGCTCTACTAATTGAGGAAATTGTGTAGACAGGTCGGACATACACTAATGCTTGTCTTTGTCTCCCTAAGAAAATTGTGCAGTTTTCCAGTCAGTCCTCCCAACAGTCAACCGACTACTTATCTAGAAAATTGCACAGTTTTCATGAGCATGCCTTCTGTTGCTCAACAGTTTTCTCAACTTAGAAATTGTGCAAAGATGATTAGAAAACCGACCTCACAGCCTCAGTGCAGTTTCTCTCTATAGCAGCTCCCAACAGCAGACTGACAGTTCCCTCCAGGAATTGCACAGTTTTTGTTGCCAAGATCGCGACAGCTGACTCCCAGTTCCCCTTGGGAATTGTGTATTTTCTGTTCCTAGTGACCCAACAACCAGCTGCCAGTTCCCTCTAGGAATTGCGCAGTTTTGGCTGCCAGGCTCCTGGCCAGTTCCTCCAGAAACCTGCGTGCACTTTCTGCCCGTTGATCCTCATGTAACCCAACCTATTCCTATAGAAAATTGCTCAAATTTTGCTGTCAAGCCCTTGCAGCTTGCTTGTTCTGGAAAATTCGCAAATTCTGTCTGCCTTGCGTTTGTGCACCACAGACTGTCCCTCGCATAATTTTCACAATTTTTCCTTCCTGCAACCCAGACTGTCACTCCCAAAATTTGCACAGCTTTCCCTTCCAGCCGAGCCAAACCTTGCAGACAATCACTGTCGACTCGAATTACCCATATCCATCACCTAGTGACTATTGCATAGTTTTCATCAGCAATGCCCAGATTCATCATCCCACCTCGCAACCTTGTTACTTCTCTCGGTCACCCACATCTGAAACGATCATGTGTCATGGTAGACTAGGAGGTTTTTATATTTGATTTTATCTTGTCATGAGTGAATGGAGGTACAACTACACTAACAAACATGGTGCGATGACAAATGGGATGAACGAAGTGAGCACATGCAGAAGGACAGGTTCACCAACGGAGGAACGAAGGATGCATGTGAAGAGATGTCCTCGTGAATGGACGATCATGCAAAGATCTGTTTGCAGATGGACGAACAAGCAAACATGCATGATGTGCTCACGGATGGACGAACAGATGACCATTCACCTTTCGCGAACAAATGATCATGTCAAGCCTTCCAACATACAAGCATGGAGCAACGTGCCAAAGCAACATCAAGAGAACCAACGACCATCAAAGACTCCATGCACCTTGCCATGCGGAGGTGAAGTTGTGACACACCATGAAGACATCCATCACCCAACAACATTGCAGCTCGACATGCACTCCAGCAGTAGCACGAATGTACCAACACTGTCATGTCGAGTCGTTTCATGAGTCATGTCATCCACATCTCTACTGTGGGCCATGTTGTCAATCAATAGAATGTAACGTGGAAGTCGAAGAGACCCACTAGTTGTACAAAGAGTCATGTAAAGTCGAAAACTCATGGAAATCAAATAGTCACGAGGGTAGTCGAACAACCACAAGGGTTAGTTTCACCCTTGGCTATAAATACGCCCTCATTTGTACATGAAAAAGACTTTTCACGTCAACTCCTCCCACATAGCCAAGAGAGTCTATAATATTTCCTTTGAGGAGTAAGTAGTGGCTCCAACACCCCTCACACGGGGTTAGTGATGTATGGTGTAACGATGTGTCTTGGAACTTTCGCTTAATTCAGAAGCCTGCTAATAGGCCAACACATTTTCACACATGTATTGTAATTGTTGTAAGACTAATCTTTAACACTTGTGATGCATGTTTCTTTAACCTGTGTTCTACATTTGAACTATTTCACTTGTTTTAATACATAATCTATTAATGGAAATGTGTTGTATATGTTGTTAATGTTGTCTCGCCCATGTAGACTGCTCGCTCGAACATCAGACAGGCCTTTCACAAAGAACTTGCTATTACAACCATTGTACTCACGTGGACTAATCTGTTAAGTGTTATATGTGTTATCTTCTCTTGTGTATTGTGGCTTCCGCATCTATGTGGACTGTTCCACCAGAAATTGCGCATCTCCTGTTGTGTTGTGTGTTCCTAGTAGAGTTGGGACTTCTCCCAACTGACTTGGGACTCACTCCCATCCTCTCCCTCTACGGTGAAAGAAACATTGACACAATTGAAACTTACACTCACTAGGCACGTGAACCTCACTTCTTGAAAACAAAGTAGACCACTCTCTTGTGCCCACAAGCAAGAGTTGAGGCAGCAGTCTTCTTCTTCTTGCCCTCAAACTTCTTAGGTCTTAGTTCCAGATGAAGAATCCAATAGTGTTCATCATCATGCACATCCTTTTTACAGTGAGTGCATGAAGACTTTGTCTTTTGTGCAATATTGGCCTTTCTTTCTTTCCATTTCTATTTTCTTTTCTACTTATTCTTTCTTGCAATGGGTTTGGATGATCCCCCAACTTCTGGGTTCCCATTCTTTCCTCTAGCTTCTAGATGTGTAGCTTGAACAGATACCTCATCTATACTAGTGGGATTAAACATGAGGATAGTGTGCCTCATGTAGCTGTGTAGACCCGCTATGTACTTCAACAGAGTCTCAGGTGAGTCTAATGAAATTCCTAGAATCAAAGCTCTCTTCCTAAATTCTTGGGTGTAACCCTGTACACTTTGCCCTTTCAATTAGCGAAGAGTTTCCCAGCTCATCATGGCTTACTGCATGCAAGCTAGTGGGCATAACTATTTTTTTATTACAGAAACAAATTCACTCCAGACAGAAAGAATCTTACCATCTTTCTTCATGTCAGCTTATGTCCTGCCTTCCTACCATACCAAGGCAGTGCCTCTGAGGCGTAGGCTAGCCATCTTGCTCTTGTTTGAGTCGATACTCTGCACTTCGCAATACACATCGATTTGCCTGATCCAATTATCCAGCTTCTTTGCATTCAGCTCTCCATCATATATTGGTAAGTCAAATTTTACATCTAATTTAATCAAAGATGCCTTTTTTTATGTTCAGGGCTATTAGGAGGTGTGAGAAAGCTTTCTTCTTTCCCTTTGCCTTTTGAGTGGTAATGGAGAGGAGATTCTTCTTCTCCTTTATCTTGTTTGGAGCTCGATGAATCCTCATATTGATGTTTCCTAAATTCCTTATACATTTCCTCTACCATGGACCTCATGACCAGGAAACTATCTATAAATTGAGGGTCTAGCCCCAAGGGAATTTCTTCTGACATTTCTTATAAGGATAGACTCTTCCAATCTCTAGGTTAGTTTTGACCAGCTCTCCTTCTCCTAAGCTTTGATCTACTTAGCATTTAACAGCAAAATCCAGCACAAACTTGTCTAACCTTAAACAACCTAGGAGCTCTGATACCACTTGATCTAAAAATCACTCGTGAATGATCTCAGTCAATTAATGAAAGTATTACAGACTCATGTGCTTGGGTGTGCCTATGTTATTTTAAGCAATGAATCGATAAGCCTGCAAAATACACAGTAAGCAAATACATAACACAACAAATTTAATAAGGAGTTCACCCAATCCTCCTAGGCTACATCTCCTGGTCCAACCTTCACTGGTGGCCTTTTTTATTGTGTCTTAAAGCAGAGATTTTACAATAAGGAGCCCAATTTGAGTCTCACTTAAAAGATGATGATCAGTAGGGTAGTACTTGGATCCCCCAAGCCTCTAGAGTACATAGACTCCCCCTTACTGGATCTCGACATTGACAGGTCTTAGTGGTATGAGTCCAATTTGGTACTCAATACCTGACAAGTATACATAGAGGAGTTGCTTGAACCTCTCAAGCCTTCTCTGGAGTTCACAGACTCTCGGACTCTCTCTGTTATGTCTGCTCGATGCTGCCTTTGCTCTGTAGGTCAACTCAACTTCTCTATTCTCTACAATTCACTTTTTTCTCTCTTCTTCTATTTCCCCTCTCTACTCTTTGTCTGTTCATGGCTTAAAGCCAATCTGCTCCCTGACTGTTCATTTCCTCTTCCTAGCTCTTTGGATCGCCTACCTCTGTTCACTGGAATTCCCTTGCTCTGCGTTGTCATTGTTGTGTAACGCTGCATAGAGAGGTGGCCACTTGTCGCCTTACGAACTGAGTGTCAGTGTTCTTTAAACAGTCATTATTTCTATTACTCCAGGATTTGCCTGCGAAATTAATTCTCCTACCAGCTCATCAGTCATGCCGGACCTCAAATCTTTATGTGCCTCAGTCTATTTTCCTTTCGAATCCGGTCACCCATCAGGTTAATTCTCCGCCGTTGATCTGAAGCCTCCAGATCCTACGGTCTCCATTTATATCATGTGGGTAAGTTGCTCGACTGTTGCTCACGCGATGTAAGAGGTTTTCTCTCTCATTTGCTGGACACTCGTCACCCAGTGTATGGCATTGTGCTGAACTCGGCCAAACCCGCTTACTGCTCTAAGTGCATGCAATATCCTGCCAGTTTTGGGCGCAGGACCCGCCTTCCGATGTTTTCTGCACAGCTTCCTATTTTCCCTCAGGACCAAGCGCTCGGGGCTTTCCTTCTCTTAGGGGTTTGTCATGCGCTAATCGTGTATCAGAAACTGCCTTTCTTTCCAGATCCGGGCTTCTGATTGCCAATTTGTGGCCATGCGCGGTCTCCATGGGCCAATGGTTAGCGTGCTTTGATTGAGGGTCCTCGTTGTTCCATGCTGGCCACAATTGCCATTGTCCATAGGTCATTTCGGATAAGCTTGTTATTCATAAGATTTGATCTGAAATAATTTCAAATAGTCATGAAATATGTCTAAGGATCCCATTCGGATCACCAAGGCACAATGTGGACTCCTGTTCTGCAAGTACATAGCAGTGTTGCAGGCCTCTGCCCAAAAAAATACAGGTAACCCATGATCGTGAAGCATGGCTTTGGCAGCCCCTACAATGGATCTATTCTTCCTCTGCGCAACCCCATTCTGCTGGGGGTTGTAAGGAATTGTGAAATCTCTCCTAATGCCTGCCTCAGCACAAAAATCAACAAACTCACCAAGGGTATACTTCCCTCCATTGTCCGACCTGAGGACCTTGATCTTCGTACCTGTCTAGGTCTCCACAAGGGCTTTGAACTCTTAAAACCGCTTGAAAACCTCACTCTTGGTCTTCAAGAAATAAATCCAGATCTTCTTAGAGTGGTCATCAATGAATAAAACATAGTATTGATAGCCACTTAAGGATACATGAGACATCTGACCACTCACATTGGTATGAATCAAGTCAAAGATCCTGGTCGCTCAACTATCACTACTGGGAAAAGGGGATCTAGCAAACTTCCCCATAGCACATCCTTTGCATATGTCAAGGTGATCAGAACTGAAATCTGGCACACCCGTGATGATCTCTCGCAATGTACTCAAAGCCCCATGATACATGTGCCCCATCCTGCAATGCCAAATCTCACACAACTCTGAACTGCTAAATCTGCTATCGGTGTTGTTTAGGGTGTTGCTACTCAATGCCATCAAGGGCTGGAATGAGAACTTGTATACCTTGGCATGGCACACACCAATCACTCTAACTAAAGAAGTTGGAGTTCCCCTAAGATATATAAGCACCTGCCCTTTGCTGAAAAACACATCATACACTTTGTCTTCAAGTTCTAAGACGGATATCAAGATCTTCTCATTCCAGGCACATATAGAACATCTAACACTTTCAAGGGAGGTTTAGGTCCCCTATCAAATGTCAATGTCCCTACACCGACTACTCTAACCATGTTGTCATCACCAAGTACTACCTCCATATCAGTATCGTCCTCTGAAATCACTAAGAAGTACTCTCTGACTCCTGTAATGTGGCAAGAAACGCCATTGTCAACATACCAAATGCTAGAAGATGCTCTGCTAGTAACGGGGAATGCACACTCCCTCTAAACCTATATGGTAGGTGATCCTGCACTAGTGGCTTCACAAACTATGAACCCAAACTCCTGATCAAAGCTCTCTATCTCTACAGAAGCTACCATGGGTTTGTCTCTCCCTTTCTTGTTCTTCTTCTCTGGCCACACAACAGCATAGTGTCCCAACTTTTGACAATTCCAACATTTGACTTTGGAATAGTCTTTTTCCTTGTTTTGCTCCTTGCTTTTACCTTTTCCTTTGCCTCCACTATTGGAAGCTTGCTTCTTTGCTCTGCCCTTTTTGCCTCTTGCTAACAATGCCACATTGTCATCCTCCTCCACCTGTTTGGCTGCCCCAATATGGTTCTTTTTGATCTCATTCTAAATGTAATCATCCCACAACCTCTCACAATTGGGAAGGTTTTCTCGTGCAACAATGTCATCCACAAAATTCTCCCAAGTCTTCGGAAGACCACTCAAAGCAATCGTCACCAACTCATTGGGTGCAATGGTTTCACCTACGGCTGCCAACTCATCTTTCACTAAAGTGATGTTTGTGAGGTATGTTGTAGCACTGTCAGTCTTAGCTATTTTAATGGCCTTCAATTTCTCCTTTAGGACCATTTTTATGTTTTCATTTGAGCCTTGGTAAAGACTGGTCAAGGATGTCCACATCTCATGTGCATAAGTCTTTCCTCTCACACGAGGAATGACATGATCTTTGATTCTTTCCAAAATCAATCTTTTTGCCTTAGCATTATTCTTTTTGTTGAACTCTGCCAATTGTACAGGGTCGGTAGATACTACTACTGGGTTTTGTGTGGTATTTTCCATAATGCCCCAAACTTCTGCTTCCTCAAAGATGCTTTGGATTCTCTCCTTCCATGCACTGTAGTTGTTCTGTCCATCCAACCTATCTTCCACTATCAAACACAAAGACATATTTCACTATCCTACCAAACTAAAATTTTTGAATTTGTGGTTAAGGTTTATGTTTTCTGTGTAAAAATCAGTGTGCTGTAATTTTCACTTTGTTGTCCCAAACTGCACTTTTCAGCCAACCAAGCTCTGATACCATGAATAAATTTCAACCCCCACTCTGGTTATCAGTTTTCCTTATCACTCCATGCATTTAGTTTTAAATCCAAGCATGATGAAAATTCTAAAATTTGGAAATGACAATATTTTCTAAAAACACAAATTTAGCGATTTCACAACTGCTGAAATTGCACAAATAAAACATAGTGAACTTATGACAGCCACCACCAAAAAATAACACAGTGATTTTTGGTCAATGTGACCCTGGAAAAACCCCTACAACTCTTGGGGAAAACTAGTTTGAGAGCTCTTCTTTATTTTTGAAAATGCTTTTACAGAGAAACTGAAATACACAATAAAAATTCCAGAATCTCGATTTTCGTGCTTGAACTCCACCTCGAAAATCGTGCCAATCAACAAAGAAACAAAATAGAAATTTTCTAGCAATAAGCAACATTAAATGTTGTATGGCATACCTCGAAAACCATGCCCAAAATCTGTTGTACGGACCATATGGATTTCAGCAGTACAATTGCCTCAAAAATTGTGCCCAAATTTGTCTCGCAATTCGTGCCATTGTTGTTGTCCCTCTTCCTTGATTTTTGTGTCTTTCTCCTACAATACGATTTTTCCTTGGTACGCATGCCAATAAATGTTGCTACCCCGATTTGTTGAAATATCTTTTTGCTACTCTCCTTCAGCTCCTCACTGCTCAGAAATTTTCTCCTTGCTTTTTCTTCTCTTTCTCTCAAATGCTCATGAAAAAATGAATTGATCTTTTTCTCTTCTCTTCTCTTTTTACTCTCTAAATGACCTTTGGAGTTACCCTAAGATCTAATGGTCGAGATTCATTTAGATCCAGGGATGAGAATAAATGTGCATTTAATTCTCACTTTCTATTTTTTAACTCACCCACTTAAATAAATATCCACTTAGCCTTTTATTTCCATAGTCACTTTTTCACTTTTTAATTCTTCACCGACTTTAATAAAGTCACTTTTAAATTAGAATGTAACTCTGCCACTTATAAAAAGTCAATTTTCAATTAGAATGTAACTTAACCACTTATCAAGTCACTTTTAAATTAAATTGACTTTACCACCTATAAAGTCATTTTAGGAGAAAAGTACAAATAAATTTGGACATTTTTCCTTAGGCCAAAGATCAAAGCCTTAGGGAACCACTTGTCCTCTGGTACCCAAATCTTAACAAGTATCTCATTAAAAGATCACAACATGCGGAACCATGAGAAATGCGGCAACAAAATCCATCTTTACTATATAGAAATAGATGCCAATAAAATAGGTGGGAATGGCCCTCCAAGATATGTAATAATGTTAATTCAAGCCTCCAAACTAAAACAGGAAAATCAATCACTACACCTGTGGATTCTGAATGAATCCACCAAGGGGAGATGGGTGCTTGCCTAATCTCTCTAAATCACTCAAAGGTTTTTGTCCTGGGGCTACCAATGGAGTCGAGAACCGAGTTCTCAACCTCTCATACAAGAAACAATATTAGATCCAAGATGTCTCCAAATGACATTCTCCTCTTTTTATAGATTTGATGGATAGATCTCCAAGCCTCTAAAAGCATCTTATTTTATTATTTTATTATTATTCTAGAAGCTCCTCAATTGACGTTATCTTAAGTGACCTTTTTATTTTATTTTATTTTACTTGAGTCACTTTTGGCCCATTTCCTCTAATTAATTATGTTTCCTTAATTAAATGACTAATTAAAGTCATTTTTAACTAAGGAAAATAGTAAATCGCCCACCATACTCTCTTCGGCCACTCGAAGTCAGTTCTCAGCATCCCATCCTGTAGATCTACTCGTTCTAGTTCAAACGAGTTATTACACTGAGATGTTCCATCAATTAATCTCCCCTGAATGCTACCTCGAGCATAATTAATTAAGTTATGCCAATAACAACCCCGTTTTATGGGAATTATCAGAAAGTCGCGAGAAAAAATAAAATAAAATAAAAATAAATAATAAAATAAAATAAAATAAAATAAATAAATAAATAATAAAAAAATATGATGTGCATAATTGCTCATGATGATGAATATGTCAAGCGAATGCCATGAGACCCCATGAACCTGCTCCACTAATTTGGCCATCCCCTACCCTAGAAATCCACCTGGTTGTACTATGGAGAAAAATAAAAATGGGGACATTAGAATACTCCCACCCCAAGATTGCTTGCCCTCAAGCAATCCAAAACTGTGGACCAATCTGGTGGCCCAACGCAACTGAGACCCAATGCCCAGATCCCATACGAACCATTGGGTGATGCCCTACTCCTGTGTCAACCCACCATGAACGGACCCCTCAGTGCCCGGGTCCCAGACTTATCTCTGACTAAACCTGTCATCAACAAATCCTCCAAGATCCCAATGCTACCAAGAAAAAGTATCAAGGCTCCAAGGCTTTCGTTCAGCTAAAACTCCAACCATGAATGTTGCTCCATCCACTAAGTACCAACTCATCACCTCTCTCCAATCCAACCCTTGGCATAAACCGAGGTCAATCTCATCATACTGATGAGTGGCCAACCTACATCCTATTGCCAACTGAAGAATGTAATATCACTCACCTCTAAGGGCTCTTGCAATACACTTCTCCTAACTAAAAATGGTACTCCATTAATAGGGTACTAGCTCATGATCTCTCGCCAATCCAATGCATGGACACCTGTGCAAGGAACAAGTCAACTAGGTTGATATGGATCTTTGCTCAACTTATGATGCTCTATCTGGTCAATCAACAATATCCATTGAGAAAGCCCTGCCTCTCTCCCTATAATGGGTACAAGTGGCCAAACTGTATTGCAAGCCCTATCTATGTACTCTTGGACAGGGTTGCTCCTTGAATGTCCTATAGCTTTGCCAACTGCCTGTGCATTTACCCGCACCTCATTAATGGGTCGGCCCAAAGATGGATGTACCACCATCTCCAACAACTCTTGCTGCCTACTAGCCTCTTGCAAAACTACCACATCAATCTCCAACATCTCCTCAAGACAAGTGTCTACAAACACTGCCTCCCAGGAGGTTGCTTGCACATATGTCTGCTCCGCTCCAATGGCTGGCGCCAAGTGTGTCTGCTCATCGTCCATCATGGGTTCAACATGAGCCACTAGTTGACTATCCAAAAATGTCCAATCTTGCACATTACGTGTATCAACTGTCTCATGCTCCTCTATGTGATCTCTATGTTGAATCATTAGTCGTTCATTTGCTCCAGATCTCCTTCCCTCATGGGAACAATCGGCTACTCATCATACTCCTCTACCACACATGGATGCATATTTGGGCTATGATCATGCTCCTCAAAGGTATCATCGTATGAACCCATGGACTCGTCCAAAGAAGAGCTCTCACCCTGAAAGTCAAAAGGAATCTCCTCTTGCTCTACCTTTGTCATCTCCTCAGCATCACTCAAGCATGATTGATTAGGTCCCCAAGGTCCCTTGCAAACAAAGAAAACTCCCTTCCTCATCTCATTCTTGCTGCATGATCCCCCAAACATAAGCGGCTCCTCCCTGGTCAACTATCTCCTGAACAACCCAATGTTCTTCTGAACCAAGCTCTTGGCTGGTTCATAAGCAGCAGGTGAGACCAACTATTCTCTCCTCCAAAGACTGCTACTCCCAGCAAATGGCATCAAGGCTTCTCATACATGATGACAACATGGACTGCATGTGTGTTATGACTGTGTCAGGATGATGTTTCCTAATGCTGAAGAAGCATTGGAACATCTGCAGAATCAAACCATCACACTGTAGATCTAACATGATTTCATATATCCTAGTCATGGCCATAATTTTCAGAACCCGAAGCTTCTTCCCAAATGTAGGACCCATGGAGTTATCTAAGTCTTGTAAGGTGTCTCCCATCAGCTTGAAGACTCTCCTCATAACATCATCATTATAGAGAGCTATAGGGGTAGTTAGTCTCATGATGTTACTCAAACAACATGCAACTGAAAGTCTTACCCCTACACAAGGTTCCTCCAAGAACTTTGGTTGTAAGAGAGCAAGCATAACTACTTTTAGAGCCCAAATTAATTTTTTTCCTTTTAACCAGCTCACTTTGAAAAGGAGTGCATTTAGCTCATCAAGTTTGGAAATAACTTTCCATGTGACCTTCACGTGTTTCAAGTCTGTTCCAAGTGCAAGGAATTTGAATCCAACTTTTGGCTTCTTCTGCAAATCTCTTGGTTGCTCATGGTTAAGAATGGCATGGATCACTTTTGAGAAAGGTTTGTTGGCCAATTTTGTTTTTTGGTCTATATTGCAGCTGATGGAGATATTGCTTTGTTGGTTCATTAAGTGTTTTCAAAACTCCATTTTTATTGTAACAATACAAGGCTATGATAAGAAATGCATGGCATAACCAATCACCCTACATATCAATCAATACATTGTCCAACAATCTAGGGGAATGCTAGAAACAATGATGCATATTACTGACAACTCTCCAATAATACTCAGCACTCTTTGTTGACCCAGAAATTTACACAATGTTCTTTCATAACAATAATATCACATAGGTAGCCTTGAAAGTATTAAGAGTATAGTGAACAAAAAAGAATGATGAACCTGGAATGGTCCTTTAGATGTCGGTTGCTAACAAAGTGAGATGATGCCTGGTTAGTCCTAGGTATAGATAACCATTGATGGAGCTTCTCGCAAAATCTGGATATAATTATCTTCCCTCTAGAAAAAATAATGACCTAATGTTGAACAACTCGAGCTTGGAGGAGACTCGTCCAAATGAAAGAGAGATTCGACCAACAGTATGAGTTTTGGGTTGCACGCCCGAAGGATCGCAATTTGCATCTCTAATCAGTAGTAAATAACCCACCATTGATTGAAGACTTGGCCCTTCTCAATGATACATATGTTCTGTCTACGATAGAAGTGGCCAGCAAGGAAAGACAACCACCATACACCCACTCGAACTCCAACAAGAATCAATTTGTCAACGCAACAACCAAATACAGTAAGACTTTAACCGCACCAACGGGTATTGATGTACTTTGGGTTTCTTAATAAAAAATTAAATCTAGAAATTGCAAGTTGTGCCTCTTCCTTGGTTTGGGTAATTCAGCCTTGAATTCCACTAATATGGATAATTTGGGCTCCTTCAATTCAATATCCTAGCAATGTAGCAATGATCCAAAATGGATCTAGTAATAGACTTTTAAGTCTAAAAATCTTCCTCAGAGAGGAAAATGAAAGTCAAAGGATGCTCTTGGGAATAGTCTCATTGCGTAGATCTTTTCAATCTGAATCTACTGCAATTTAAATGGGCGAAAATGGACTCTGCATGAAGGAGTTATCGCCAAAATAAATTTGCCCATTATCCTTAGAAAAAAGGAGGCAAATCCTTATTAAAAGGGGCTTAAGGCTTTATATAAAAATATCACATCGCAATGTTAAAGGACGAAGGAGAAGTCCTTAAGGACTCCCCAATTGCGATCTTCGATATATCGCATCGGAGGAAAGCCTTCATGCGATATCGGAACTCCGAACAGAGCGACTTGCGATTGCGATGGATCGGCGATCGGGATCACAACCAATACAAAGGGCCATTACAAATGCGATATGCCGCTGAGTGATATCGGCGATTGGGCGATCAGAGGAGTAGAGACACAATCCATTGCGCTGATGCGATATGCGATGTGCGATATCGGCGATCAGAGCAGTCGGAGATTGGAGAATGCAAAAGACTGGGAAGCCATGCAACGTGCGATTGCGATTAGCGATCAAGGCACGATCCCGATAAAGATTATAAATGTGATTGAATAATATTTGAAATCTGGATTTATGGGATTTCTTTTCATTTCCATGTATTTGTCAAATTCTTGGGTTTTAAGCATTCCGCCTGTGCGATTGCGATTTGCGATGAAAGGATGGACCCGAGAGGGATATAGATGTGATTTAAGGCCATTCGAAGTTCAGGCTTAAGGCCATGATGGGTTTTTCTGTGTATTCCATTGTATTTCCATTCCAAATGAAGAATGCATTATTTCGTGGATTTCATTTTGGAAAGAGGCCACTGGTTCATTTCTATTTGGAAACAGCGATCACACCTGTGCCACGCTATGAGCAGGCATTTCTGTAACAAGGATGCGTTATGAAGCACACAGAGCTGAAGAGCAGCATGGGAATGATTCCTCATGATTGGGGACAGAGGAAAGGTTAGAAGCCATAGAGTCGAAGGGTTCTTCAAAGGCCAGAGAGCCAAGCGAAGAAGCTAGTTTTTCCCTTCAGAGAGCTGATAGAAGCAGAGCCACTAGAGGTTGTAGGCAGAGCTGCAATGCCGAAGAAAGCCAGAGAAGCCACCAGAGGTTGGGGGCGATGGCAAAGGGGTGATTCCTCAGAGAGCTGAGTGCAGCAAAGTTGCAGAGCCAGGGAGCTGAACGCAACAGAGTTACAAAGCCTGAGAGCCAAAGAGCCAGAGAGCCAGAGGGCAGACATATCCAGAGAAAAACAAAGAGATCAGAGGATCAAGCTATTGCTAATGTCCGATGTGTGTTGAAGACAGAAGGAGTTCCAAAGACAGTTAAAAGAACTCTGAGGGAGTTGGTGCTAGCTAGAGATCAAGATAGCTCAGAGCGCTGATTGAAGGAGTCTAGGCTAGAGAAGCCTAGATCTGTTTGCAGAGTATGGACAACCAGGGATAAGATGGTATTCTAAACCCATAGGTTCATTTGTAAACCAATGGAGTTGAGTGTGGAACTTGTAAAATAAATATTACCATAATCCCAAAGAACTTAAGCGAGTTGACTAGAGCTCACGGAGACATAGCCCAAGAGGTTTGGGTGAACTCCTAATTATATTGAGTCTTATGTGTTTGCTAATTTGCTGCTGTATTTACTGTTATGTGTGTTTAAATATCAACATAAGTAAATATACATGAGCACTTGAACAGTTTAAAAACAAACACAAGCATACACCTCTTTCAAGCACTTTTAAATCCACAATTATCAATCATAAGCATAGATCTTGTGAATATATAAGCTTTAGAGTGGGAGAGGTTCTTGTAAGCAGGACAAGAAGCCTTTAGTGCCCCATTTCAGATCAGGTGGTATCGGAGCATCAGGTTGATTAAACCCACCTTCAAAGAAGGTAATATCAGAACTGGTTATATCAGAGTAAGTTATACGAGAGCAGGTTGTATCATGATGCAAGTGGTATAAGATCAAAATGCTTGATTGACAAAGCAATCTATTTGCTTGCTTAACTTGAAATGTGTTTGAACAATCGAGGATTGATTGTTTGATTATTTGTAAACTGATTGTTGTTTGACTTTGCAAAGGTTTAGGGAAAGTTGTTGATAGCTAAGTCCAACAGAGGACAAGAAGGAAGAAGGGCTAAAGGCATTCTTCTTATCCCAAATGACCTCAAAGCAATCTTTGAAGCACAAGAGGTTTGTTGTAAAAGGTTGCTTGAATAAGCTCTTTGTTATCCTTGTTTGAAGTTCTTTTGTTCATTTTGATAATGACTACTTCTACAAGTGAGTCTTCAAATTCTTCTTTTTTCACAAGAGTCTTTGATGAAGACAAGAAGCAAGACTTGTTCACCATGATGGATATGGTGAGAGAAATGTATGAGGATGGAAGCAAGAGCATCATACTTAGAGAGTAGTTGAATTCCTTGAAGGAAGAGAAACAGTTGTTTTCTGACAAATTGCGGGAAAATGGAGAGGCAACTTCATATTGCAAATATGAACCTGAAAAGGTTGCATGAGTTGGAGACATAGGTCCTTATTGCCAAAGAAGCCTTTGTCAAGTATCAGCTTGAAGAAGAGGTAAACAATTCCTGTTTCTCTTCAATTTCCTCTAAGAATGATTACGTTGGTTCTTTTGAAAAACATATTAGAGGCATAGGTTCCAAGTTAATGTCCAACATGGGCTATGAAGGAAAAAGCTTGGGAAAACACGCACAGGGTATTGTTGAGCCAATAATGGTTGAGGAAAGGCCTAAGTATTTGGGTTTTGGCTATGGAAAAGCTTATGAAGAAAGTTCCAAAGTTGCCATGAAGACAATTGAAACAGTTCCAAGGAGTTTCATTTCAGGTCTTCTACCTCAAGAGTGTGAAGACTGTATTCTTGGGGAATGCAATAGCTTGAAACATCATTTGCAGAAAGAAGGTGTTCATAAGCATGCACTTGAACCAGAGAGTTGTGAAAACTCTGAAAGCCTTGAAGAGATTGATGGTGTTCCAAAGGGAGCTACTTCTTCATTCAATTCACCTCCTCATGAAGGCAATAAAGGTGAAAAAAAAGGTATAAATCTGGTTCTAATCATATTCCTTGTGATTATGTTAAGCATGATAAATTTCCATATAAGCATTGGAAAAGAATTGCATGTTCGTTTTGTGGTTGGGAGAACCATAATGTTTCTACTTGTTGGAAGAGGATGGCCACATCCAGGAATGGATTTTGGTTCACTTTCCTGTTTTTCTTCCTCATTCTCCTTAGGGGGAGGTTGGTGATCTGGGAGAACCTTCCTAGATTGCAAGTTAATCTCCTGAATCTCCATAGCATAGGTTGGGCATGATGTTTCTCCAATATATACCTATTGGGCCTGCCTGTTATTTGGGTTCAGATTCAGTTGAGCAAGTATTTGAGGTTGCCTTGGTGGAGCAAGAGGAAATGGTTGTGGTTGAGCAAGTGGTGGAGGCAAAAGAGCGGGAGGAGAGTTGTACTGGGGCCTGCACCCTTGATGAGGTGCATTCCACTGAGGCTGTGGCTGAGCATAAGAGTGAAACGAATGAGCAATTGGTTGAACATGGTATTGAAATGGATATGACCAAGGAGGGGGTGCGGACCAAGAAGGATGAGCAGGGGGACCCCAAGAAGGCATGGAAATGGCTTGATTGGGCTTGTAATAGGTCTAGGATGTCCCTTGCATTCCCTGCTGGTAAGGTCTGGGCCCATATGGCCTCCTTTGGTTCATGAAATAGAGTGGTTCAGTGGCTCCTTCGGCATCCTGATATGCAGCTTTAAGTTCAGGCGAGGAAGGGCATTGATTTGTAGAATGGTCTTCTTCACATACTGGATACACTTCTATAGAGTTTAATGGACATTCGTTCTGAGGATGCCTTCTAGTGCACCTAGGACAAAAAATGGCCAAAGCCCTCTCAGCTTCCTCTTGTTTCCTTTTGATATGCAATGTATCCATTTGCATGGCAAGAGTCTGCCTCATCTCGCTCTTGAAATCTTCTAGCCGATTCTCAAATTCACTTCTAAGAGATGAACTGAGTGATGATGTATTGGCTAAAGGTTGACTTCCCCTACCTCTCTTTTTGGCTGCCCTAGAATGGTTTCTACATAATCTTTATGTCATCATAAAGTAGTTGGTAGATGTCTTCCCCAGCCAGCAAATGGAGGGTATCTAGTGTAATATTCCTAATTAGCTATGGCTAATTGGAATAATCTATTTTGTTCAAATTTTGCCTTCTATATTTATTTGTAAATAAAAAGTGAGGAAGGAGGAACATAACTCACTTTAGAATAAAAAGTCACTTCCTAGGTAGCACAACATTGTGACTTAAAGGGGAGCCAAGGGGGCCAAACGGGGGACACAGAAATGGAGCCCATGCAGACACATGGAGGAACTGCGTAGCAGGAAAAGAACACGTGGCAAGAGGGGAATCACACAAGAGGAGGTGAGCCTAGGGATTGTGAGAGGCAGAGGCTATAAAATAGATAGGAGCGCCATCATTTTGAATCATTCAGTTATGTGCATTTGGAGCTAGTCGTTTCAACTTCTAAGCATGCTGGCTGTTTAGCTAGTCTGCAGCACTGTTTAGTGCATCGAGTGTCTCCATTCAGAGATCTCACCCTTAGCCCCGATGGACTTCAAGTGCCTTCTCGGGCAAGGTATTTCCTTTGGTGTTTCAGCAGTAGTTTCATCAGCATTCCAGCAGCAACTTTAGCAGCGTTTTGGAGGACTGCGTAACACTGGGAGAGGGACGCAGTTCTTTTTGGTTGTAGTGCTGGATTGGGGTTTTGCAGGTGGATTTATGCTGGGAGATTGAGCAGGAGTCCAACTCTTGTCTCATTGGAGGATTTTTGGCAAGGTTTCTAGCAGTGTTTCAGGCAGAGTTTAGAGGGGCTTTCTTCAGTGGCAGTGCGAGGCATTAAGGAACTGCGCAGAACCCCAAGGGGGTGTTTTCGGGGGTCAGCCATTCCAGGAGAGCTTTCTAGGTTTCTTGAGTAGAGCCTGAATCCAGAGCTTCAGCTTTTTTCCGAGGAGGGGAGCAGCCCCAAATCATCATTTGTTTCCTAGCAGCAGCAACATCCACGCAGAGAGGCCATTCTTGTCATTCTGAGAGTATTTCTTCACTTTCCCTGTGCAAGTCGAGGTGCCATCTGTTTGATCACCTCTTGTACTCATTTTATTGCTCAGTATAATAAAATGGCTTAACATTTTCTTTCTACATTTCTTGTATTTGCTTATATTTTCGGTTTACATTATTATATGTTGTTCCACTGTTATTTTATCACTTCTGGGTTATTATATCATTTGCACATATTTGGTTGGAGTTTTTGCTGGGGTTTGAGGAATATTCCAGGTTGGGGATATTACAGTGGTATCAGAGCTTAGATCTGGGTCAGCCTGTGGAGCCAGCAATCTATGACACCGGGGGGAAAACCCTACATTTGTTACAGAGACACTAGACATAGGTTGGAGAATACTTACGGAGAGGGAGACTGTGTTCCAGTGGTGGACGCAGAACAGGAGGAGCCTGTGGTAGATGCAGAACAGAGAGAGCCAGTAGTGGACGCAAAACAGATGGCCGACGAGGACGAGAAGAGATTTGAAGATATGCTCCTCAAATCAGTGCAGGATCTGTCAAAGCAGATTGAGGTGATGGGGCAAAGATTCACGAAAGTAGAGGCTAGACAACGCGAGAGCCCACGAGTCTTTCAGATTGTGAGGGATAAGGTGCATCCCATCACTTGCCAGAGCAGCGTGATACTGCGCAGCAGGTGGCCTCACATGCCCCTACACGCTCTACCATGCCCACTTTCTTAGGAGCAGACAAGGGAGCCTAGCCCAGCAGGAGGCAGAGCCTGGGCATATGGGCAATTATTTTGCAGAGTACCAGGCCTATGGGCAGGAGTTCAGGAAAGCCCTCTCATTCAGAGATTTTGCTCAGCTCCAGTGGGATAGCAGACCCTGCGACCATCACAGAGGGTACTGATATTACCATGATGGCGACACCCACTATGCAACGAGTAGATTCCACTTGCCTACGTTTGATGGCTCATCAAACAGTTCGGCAAAGTCTTGGGTGGAGAAGTTGGACATTTATTTCCAGCTTAACCAGATGTCGGAGGCAGAGGCCATCAAGGTGGCAACATTGCATTTGGATGGCGAGGCCCAAGATTGGTGGTTTCATGGGATGGTTACACTGGGGCATTCCACAGTGACGACATATGCCGAGTTTACCAAGAGACTGATGGAGCGATTTGATCAGAGGGATCCAGAGCAACATTTCATTGAGCTGACGAGGCTCAAACCGATAGGGAGCCCAGAGACCTACATTGCAGATTTCTTGAGGGTCTCCGTGATGGTGCCAGACCTATCCACGGCACAGAGGGTCTAATGTATGTTGAGGGGTTAGCAGAGCCACTTCGGGGTTTAGTCTGATCCACTAAACCAACCACACTCAGGATGTTATCAGTAGGACCCGGGACTTACAGGATGTCTTACCCAGGACCTAGACACCTTACCCTCAAAGACAACCTTTTCATTCTAAGGGGAAGGATGTGAGGATTCCACCTACAAAGGGGAATCCAGGACGAGTGCAGATCGCGGACGATGTCAAGAGGGAGCTGAAAAAGAAGCGGTTGCGCTTCACATGTCAAGAGCCATGGGCACCAGGGCATAGATGTGCTGCTGCTAAAGCGCATTTTATTGAGGTCTTCTCCGAGAGTAGTGGAGAAGAGGATGACGAGGATGATGTGGAGGCAGGAGATAGCCATGCCATACAGGGACCTTTGCCACCTCCACCGACAGCAGCAGGTGGTGCATCTTTTGCACCTACCGGAGGGGCCCTTGCAGCATTGCGAGGAGTTCCCAAGTATCTGACGCTACGCGTACAAGGGACAGTACGTGGCCAGCCGATGTTAGTTTTGGTTGACAGTGGGGAAACCCACAACTTCATCGATGCATAGATGGTTGAGTGGAGAGGTATTTAGACAGAGAGCTTCAATGGGGTTTCAGTCATGGTCCCAGGAGATCAGACGATGACGTGTGCTTGATATGTTCTAGAGATTCCAGTGACGATGGGCACCTACACATTGACTGACCACTTTTTCGTGGTCGATATCCCGGACACCAACATGATACTGGGTGTTCAGTGCCTTATTACTCTAGGGAAGGTCATGACGGATTGGAAGACTCTAGAGATGGAGTGGGATGACGAGAAGACAAGAAGGCATGAGAATATACGGGGACAACACATATCCGCCTCAGACTATGTCCGCTCATCAGATGGAGGCAGTCTTCTAGAAGGGAGACATACAGTGGGCAGTGGAACTGCGTGCATCAGAGGCAAGGACTATAGGGTAGATGGTACATCCAGAGATCCAATCCATCCTTGATCAGTATGCCATAGTGTTTGGAGAGATTCCACCAGGACAACCACCGGATTGGGGGTTTGAGCACACCATCAAGCTTGAGCAGGGCATACAGGCAATAATCACCACCCCCTATAGACACCCTAAGGCCTATCGGGATGAGATTGAACGGGCTATCCAGGATTTGCTGGCACTTTGGCACATTTGTCCGAGCACGAGTCCTTTCGCTTCTTCTATTGTGTTGGTGAAGAAGAAGGACAGTACATTGAGGATGGCATTGACTACAGGGCCCTGAACAAGAAGACCCTAAAGAACAGTTACCCTATACCCAGGATCGATGAGTTGATGGACGAGTTGAGGGGAGCACGATTCTTCTCAAAGATTGATTTGAGATCTGGGTACCATCAGATTCATGTGAGGGAGCAAGATATTCCCAAGACCGCCTTCAGGGGTCACTATGGGCACTTTGAGTTCTTGGTGATGCCTTTTGGGCTAATCAACGCCCCAGCTACATTTCAGTCTTGCATGAATCACATCTTCCGTAGTCATTTGAGGAAGTTTGTGTTGGTATTCTTCGATGATATTCTCATTTACAGTAGGACTTGAGAGGAGCATCTCCAGCACATTGAGACAGTTTTGCGTATCTTATAGGAGCAGCAGTTCTATGCCAAACTCTCCAAGTGTGAGTTTGGGTTGACAGAGACGCTGTATCTGGGACACATCATAGGGGTGGACGGAGTGAGGGTACACGAGGAGAAGATCAGGGCCATCAGGGAATGGCTGGAGCCAAGAAACGTGACAGAACTTCGAGGATTCATTGGCATTTGCACTTAATACCGGAAGTTCGTCAAAGGTTTCTCACAGCTTGTTGCACCCCTGACAGATTTGATGAAGAAGGGGGCATTCAATTGGTCAAATACAACGCAGCAAGCCTTTGACAGGCTCAAGGAGGTTATGAGCAGCTGCTCAGTGCTTGCATTGCCAGATTGTACGCAGCCATTTGTCTTGGAGTGTGATGCGTCAAGAGAGGGGATCGGCGCAATATTGATGCAGGGAGGTCACCCTATAGCCTTTGAGAGCCGGAAGCTCCCTCCATACGAGAGGTTGTATTCTATATACGACAAGGAGATGTTTGCCATCATGCATGCATTGGCTAAGTACCGGCAATATTTGGTGGGTAACAAGTTCAGGGTGAGGACTGATCACAACAGCCTCAAGTTCTTTTTGGAGAAGAAGCAGCTATAGGAGAGGCAACAGAAGTGGATCAGCAAGATCCAAGCATATGACTTTGACATTGAGTATGTCAAGGGTAAGAACAATGTGGTAGTAGATGCCCTTTCATGTAGATCAGCCACATTGTCTCTTATGAGCTTGGATACCGATTGGAGGGCTCGACTCTTAGTAGAGTACTCCAAGGACAGGTTTGCGTGTGAGGTTCTGGATGGGCAGGTGGCAGATGACAGGTACACGGTGGTCGATGAGATCATCTATTACAGGGATCAGATCTTCTTGACTGAGGGGTCTCAGCTCAAGAAGAAGATACTCCAGGCATCACATGATTCCCCATTGGCAGGAGATCAGGGTTTTACCAAAACCTACAGGGCCATTAGGGAGAGGTTCTCATGGAAGGGCCTCGAGGACGTACTCCAATACATCCGGGAGTGCGATGTTTGCTAGAGGAACAAGGGAGACATGAGCCATCCTATAGGATTATTGTCACCTCTTCCCATTCCGGAGGGGAAATGGGAGAGTATTTCGATGGATTTCATCACAGGGATGCCCATGCTACAGGGCAAGGATTGTATCTTTGTCGTCGTTGATCGACTGATGAAGTATGCACATTTCTTTGCCATATCCGCACACTATACATCAGCACAGGTGGTCGAGCTATTCTTTAGGGAGATCTTCAGGCTACATGGTCTTCCTAAGATCATCGTCAGTGACAGGCACAGTCGTTCCATGGGCGGGTTTTGGCAGGAGCTTTTCGATTGGTGGGGACGGAGTTGACACCGAGTACCATCTATCACCCACAGATGGATGGGCAGACGGAGATAGTTAACAAATCGCTAGAGGGCTACTTGCGTAACTATGTCAGTGGGCAGTAGCGAGCATGGCTGAAGTGGTTGCATCTGAGGGAGTACTGCTACAATACTTCACATCACATGTCCATTGGTATGTCACCATTCTATGCCTTATATGGGTATCATCCTTTGTCTTTTGTCAACATGATGCTTGGTGATAGCAGGGCTCCTGGAGCCAAGATTTGGATCCAAGAGAGTCAGGATACCCTCGGAGCTCTCAAGGATAACATGGCTACAACGCAATACCAACAGAAGTTGTATGTCAACAAGGGTCGGGTGGAGAGGCAATTTGAGGTAGGGGACATGGTCTACCTACGATTACAGCCATACCGACAGTCATCACTGAACCAGAAGGGGGCTGAGAAGCTCAAGCCCCGCTTTTATGGGCCATACAGGGTCATACGTAGGATTGGACAGCTTGCATAAGAGTTGGAGCTGCCCTAAGGCAGCAAGATTAATAACATTTTTCATGTATCAAGCCTGAAGAAGGCATTGGCGCAGCAGGTGACCGTGACGGATGAGCTACACCCCATGGGTGATGAGGGGCATTTGGTATTACAGTCGAAGGCTATCATTGACACTAGGGAGAGGCAGCTGCGAAGTAGGACGGTCCGGGAATTCTTGGTGAGGTGGAAGAATTTGCCGGATGAGGATGCCACTTTGGAGAGAGAGAAGATCTTACAACATCCATCACTTCAATTGCTTGAGGACAAACAACATTTTGCCGGGGGAGACTGTAATATTCCTAATCAGCTATGGCTAATTGGAATATTTGATTTTGTTCAATTTTTGCCTTCTATAGTTATTTGTAAATAAAAAGTGAGGAAGGGGGAACATAACTCACTTTAGAATAAAAAGTCGCTTCCTAGGTAGCACAACATTGTGACTTAAAGGGGAGCCAAGGGGGCCAAAGGGGGGATGCAGAAATGGGGCCCACGTAGACAGATGGAGGAATTGCGCAGCAGGAAAAGGACATGTGGCAAGAGGGGAATCATGCAAGAGGAGGTGAGCCTAGGGATTGTAAGAGGCAGAGGCTATAAAATAGATAGGAGCCCCCTCATTTTGGATCATTCAGTTATGTGCATTTGGAGCTAGTCGTTTTGACTTCTGAGCACGCTGGTTATTTAGCTAGTCTGCAACACTATTTAGTGCACCAAGTGTGTCCGTTCGAAGATCTCACCCTTAGCCCCGGGGGACTTTGAGTGCCTGCTCGAGCAAGGTATTTTCCTCAGTGTTTCAGCAGTAGTTTCATCAGCATTCCAACAGTAGTTTTAGCAGCGTTTTGGAGGATTGTGCAGCACTGGGAGAGGGAAGCAGTTCTTTTTAGATGTAGTGCTGGATTGGGGTTTTGCAGGTGGATTTATGCTGGGAGATTGAGCAAGGGTCCAGATCTTGTCTCATTGGAGGATTTTTGGCAGGGTTTCTAGCAATGTTTCAGGCAGAGTTTAGAGGGGTTTTCTTCAGTGGCAGTGCAGGACATTAAGGAACTACGTAGAACCCCAAGGGGGTGTTTTTGGGGGTCGGCCATTCCAGGAGAGCTTTATGGGTTTCTTGAGTAGAGCCCGAATCCAAAGTTTCAATTTTTTACGAGGAGGGGAGCAGTCCCAAATCATCATTTGTTTCCTAGCAGCAGCAGCAACATCCACGCAGAGAGGCCATTCTTGTCATTTTGAGAGTATTTCTTCACTTGCCTTCTGCAAGTCGAGGTGCCATCTATCTAATCACCTCTTGTACTCATTTTATTGCTTAGTATAATAAAATGGCTTAGCATTTTCTCGCTGCATTTCTTGTATCTACTTATATTTCCGATTTACATTATTATATGTTGTTCTGCTGCTATTTAATCACTTCTGGGTTACTATATCATTTGCACATATTTGGTTGGATTTTTTGCTGGGGTTTGAGGAATATTCCGGGTTGGGGATATTACATCTAGAAGGTCTTCAGGGACTCCTCTGAGCAGGACCAACTTCAAAGATTCAGGATCAAGTGTGCACCTGGCCCTTTTGTAACTGAGCTGAAACCCTTCTTCATAGTCTTCTAAGGATTCATCACTTCCCATGGTCATTCGGAAGATTTCTTCCTTGGTACACTTCGATCTACAGTAGTCCCAATATTTGTTGTTAAAGGCTTGCTGCATCTGAGCTCAAGTTGTGATGATGTTTCAAGGTAACCCCATGAACCATCGCAATGCTCATCCTTGAGGGTAGAAGGAAACAGTTTCAGTTTCTACTCATCTTCTGCATAGTCATAGGTTTGACAGAGAACAACAAATTCAAATGAGAAGGTATCAGGATCTTCAGTAGTCAATACATGGAAGTGGGGTAAGACTGAAGCACTTAGGTTTTTCATTTTAGTGTCTCCATTGGTCTCTCGGATAGGAAAGGTACCCTCTATTCTTTCCCCATTTCCTCTCATGTTTCTGTTTTCAACCATGGTTTCAGGAGCAATGGTTTCTTGCTCTTCTTCTGCTATAGGATTTCCGTATATCTCTGATGGTTCATATATAGGTTCTTCTGGATCACTACCACCAAAGAAGAGAGAAGGGTGACTTAGTGATGTGGTGGGGGTGTTGGGTAGGAATTTTCCTGAATTGCCTCTGTTCCTACGAGGCATGAAAAGAAATCTCTTTTTGGGTGAATTTTTTTTTTGGTACCTGCAAAACTGAAATGGATTAAACAACAAATTGCAACTAACTAAAATGAATCTTGCTGAAATGAAATTGCAGAATTGAAATGGAAGCAAGGAAATGACTAATCTACTTTGTTGGAATGGAAATTACAGAATTGAAATGAAAACAAGAAATGACTAATCTACTCTTGTTGAAATGGAAATTGCAAAATTGAAATGAAAGCGGGAAATGCTTAATCTACTCTTGCTGAAATCAAATTGCAGAATTGAAATGAAAGCGGGAAATGCTTAATCTACTCTTGCTGAAATGAAATTGCAGAATTGAAATGAAAGCAGGAAATGCCTAATCTACGCTCGCTGAAATGAAATTGTAGAATTGAAATGAAAGCAAGAAATGCTTAATCTTCTTTTGCAGAATTGAAATTGCAGAATTGAAATGAAACAACTACTCTACTTTTGTTGAAATAAACTACTTTGCATAATGTTGTAGTAGAAAATAGAAGAAGAACAGTAATCACAAAATACTCTGACGCTTCCCTGGCAACGACGCCAAAAAAGAATGGTGAGCTCCAATATTGCAGCAATAATGTTGTAACTCCTGGGGCTTCCTTCTTTACTTTCATCAACTCGGTAGTTCGTAACAAACTTGGAAGCGACGATGCTGTATGCACAAGTACTAGCTCTTCTTGCAGGCTGTCACTTGAACAGTTGGCGCAAGTTCGCTAGGAGCTTAAGCCAACTTCTATGAATTCTCAGAAGAAGCTTTAACTGTGATGAAAGAAAACTAACTCTACAGGGTTTATTCTATTTGCAAAAAGAGAAGGAAAACTGAAATGTAACGCAAACCCAAATAACCCTAATTTACCTATTAACCCTACTTTTGTAAGAAAAGAGATGAAAACTGATGAAATGAGTACCATTGACTACTAAAAAGGTAAATTGTATTTATTCAAGCTGCTTCTGAAAAGAAATGAGAAGAAAACATCTTTCTGTGCTTTTAAGTGTCTTTATGTGGAATTATTATGCTTGTGATTTATCTGGTTGCAATTGTGCAGAGGTTTGTTAGCAAAGGAAGATGGAGTTGGCTTTTGTAGAGGATGAGGAAGGTGTGGAAAAATCCTACGAAGCCCCTAGTACCTTTCTGAAGACTTCCATAGTGATCGGACTTCGAAAAATCACTCACAGGAAATTCTACAGGAGTCTGCAGGGAATCTACAGGAGGAGGCCAAGAGCTATTTTTAGAGTTTTGAAGCTGGAAAAAATGATGGGAAAGGGCAACTAAAGGCTAGATGAAAGTGTTGAAGAGTCTAGAAATTGTCAAGGAAGATCAGGGATGAACGTGATGGTTGGATTTGTTCACGTGACAAGAAAGCAGCTTTATGGAAAAAATGCAGAAATTAGGGCAGATTGGCGAAATGTTGCGAATGAGCTGGGAAATCTATGAGAAGTGAGTTGGCACTGGCTGTTCTATGGATGTATGGTGAGCTGAAGTGTACTGCAAGAGATCTGCACATCTACTTATCAAAACTGACCAAAGAAAGAACTAACTATACCATGAAAACAAAACTTTGTCTAGCTTGACCTAATTTCTGACCTACAAACAGAAAATGCTAAACATTAACCTATGAACAGAAAAGCATGCAGAGAGATCTATGGTAAAAGAACAAGAAATGATTTGAGCAACTGAGTCTGAACCAATATCAATCTTTCCAAACCAATTTATCACACTAGCAGTTGCATGGAAGAGCAAAAACTGTGTTTTTGGTGGCAGCAAAAGTGCCTTGACCTCAAATCATAGTCCCAGGAAGGGAGAAAGAGGATCAGGGTCTACTATTGGCCTTTTTGAATCTTATTCTATCACTACAGTAACCTATTTGAACAACTGAAACAAGAACAACTATACTAACCATCAAAAGCAACCTAATCTAACAACGTAAAATGAATCTATGCAACAAAAATTAACTCATGAACTAAAGCAAAAACATATAAGTACACAGTAGGAGGTGCTGGGCAGCTTGGGTTGGGCCCTAACCAAAGAGCTTTAGTCCTCTGAAAGAGATCAATGCTGGCTCAAAAACTATTTCATCTTCATTATCAACAATAGTAGTTACCTTACATAAATTGTTCAAAAAAGGAACTCGAAAATGAGTCGAACACAATGTTGCACTAAAGTGTGAAAAATCTACTAGTAACTGGCTAACCTACTAAGGCTCTAAGCCTCCTTATTTATACAAATGGAGTCCTCCAACAGTCCTCCTAAAATCAAGGATCTCAACTTCCTAGAACTGGAGATAAACAACAATCCTACTTTACTTGCTCGGCTGCCCCTTCGAATCATCAATGTGGACCTTTGTGCTCTGAGTTGCTAATGGAGGATTCGAGGAAAGAGGTCATAAATGAAGGATACACCCCCCTTACAAGTCCTTTTCCCTATTTTCCTCGAGTTTTGGTTGCCATTTGCTCATAAATCCCTTGACTTTGTCCAAAATTGACCAAAAAATCTGCATAAGGCACATATTAGACTACATGGCAAAATGACTAACCTAATTCACTCTATTAGCATAAATATATTCAAAAACATGCAATAAATTAATGAGAATGGTGGATTAAGTTGAAATAAGAGGTAGAATGAGCCCATATAATTACCCATTTTTGAGGCTCATCATCACCCCCTACTGAATGGGTTGCTCATCCTCTAAGCAACTAATCTAACTCTTCATCCTTGATGGCTCTGACAGATTCCTTGACATCCCAAGCCTTTGATGTGATGTCTTCCTCTTTATCATGGAGACCTGCTTTCCTATCCACTTCTTCCCATTGTTTTTGTTCTTCCTCCTCCTTTACTCCTTCCAGCTGTCCTCGCAGCAGTGGAGGACTGAATTTAAAGCCAATCCAGTTGGCCTTCAAATTTTGCATTGGGTGCTTATACAGGAGCACTCTCCTCATGGCTTCCCTAATCTTGTTTGGGGAGTGATATTCCCTGATCCTTAGGCTGTGTGGCAATGTATTCCACCTTCTCATGCAAGCATGAATGTAGTCATCTCCAAACAATCTCTCCATATCCTCGAAATGAGCAATAGCCTGGGCTTGCTTGTCAACATAGTCAGGGACAACTTGAGGATTAGCTGCAACGTGTTGGTGGGCATAGATGAGAGCCAAGGGTTCTGTTGGTTCTGCTCTAATCATCAGGGGCTCACTCAACTCTTTTGCCATCATTTTATGGATTTCCACTGCCCTCTTCTCTTCATGTCTCATCCAAGATGCCATAGCCATTAGCTGCAAGTCTCCCAATGCAACATTTGGATCCCATAAATTCATGTCAGTAAGTGTCATGTTGTGTAGGTAAAATTCTGCTAGCTTTGCTTTATCCTCAGCTGAACTGTGATCACATAAATGCATGAATTGGCCATAATCCTAAAAAGGTATTGTCCCCTCTGGGCCACTGTCTTAATCTGAAATTGGAGCCATGATCCTTGAGGTACAGTGCATATGATTTGGTTGGCTGCCTGCACTGCAATGCCTCCATTGCCCAGCTCGCCATGCAGGCTAACTGGGCTTTCTTTTCCTGTAGCTGCCTTTTCAAAATCAACACTTCATTTTCTACCTGGGATTCCTTTTCCTGTTGTTATTTTATCAATGTCTGACTATCTGTCTGGGGTTCCTCTTCTTGTTGTTGTCTTTTTGTTGCCTTGCTGTTTGCTTGGGGTTCCTCTTTCTGTTGCTGTCCTTTTAAGAGTGACAACTCATTTCCTCCTTGAGGTTCCCTTCCTTGTAGCTACTTTTTCAACATTTCGTTTTCTTCCTCCAGTTGAGCTATTTTGATGCTTTATGTATGCCTAACCATGCTCAATTTTTTGCCCATCTCTCTCAATTTGTTTTCCATGTGCCCAATGTCTTCTACCCCTTTTGATTTTGCAATCTGCATCCATGTATGGGTCCTGATTCTTTGCTTTTACAGCTCAAAGAAAAGAGGCACTACAAACTTTTGTGGGATGATCTTCCCACCTTCTAGAAGATAGTAGTAGGAGCCTAAGTTAGGCTGAGGTCTAGGCTCTGGTATCTCTTTTGCCTTATCTTCCTCGTGGGTCTGTTCTTCTGCCTTCTTTTCAAAATTTTCAGTTTCTTTGAGCTTTGCCAATGTCTCTTGTAGAGAGGTCTGCACCTCCTGTAGGACTGCTTTAGAGTCCATTAATTTGATCCTTTCTTTCCAAGTAGAGGTCTTGGACTTCCTCTCTCATAAGTGATGGAGATTTTGGAGGGATATTTCTTCTTTGTTACACTAGGTACATCCTCAATGATGATGGGTTCCTTTGAAGGTGGCTGAGGCTTCCCCTTCTTGATTCCGGTGCTCTTTCGAGCTTTGAAGTACATATATGGTTGTCTTTTTCTTTTCGCTTTTTGCTTGGCTGGAGTACTAAGTGCAGCAAGAACTACTACTGCTTCTCTTGCTAGTGTCTCAAGAGACACTTCTTCTTGTTGTTTTTCTTCTTCTTCATCTGTTGTTTTGCCTATGTCTACTGTCTCTAATTTTGTTTCTGCTATCTCCGGGGTTGTTTTCTCTGATTGCTGAGTTTTTGCCTTTCCTGTGGCAGCGTTTTTCTGAGCTGTCTTGGGCTTCTTCTTTTCATTTCTTGTCCTCTCCCTTTTCTCTACTGTGGTTTTCCCTTTTTCTGCTTTTAATGTTGTTTTCTTCTCTGCTTTAGGTTCAACTATGGTGGTGTCATGTTTCTCCTCTTCTCTCTGTTATGTGTCCCTTTAGTCATTAAGAATTCACATTTTTCAGGACTGAGGGACAAGGTCATTTCAATGCACTTGTCTTAAACTTTTCCTAGCTTAGTCAAAGCTTCCTAGAAGTTAGAACCATAAGGGGTAAAGTCATCCATATAGATTTCCACTGGATCATGAACCAGTTCAGCAAATATACTCAGTACTACTCTTTGGAAAGAGGCAAGAGCATTGCATAACCCAAAAGGAAGGACCCGGTATGCAAAAGTACCCCAAGGACAAGTGAAAGTGGTCTTATCTTGGTCTTCCGGGCTGATTTGGATCTGGTTGTACTCGCTAAACCCATCTAGGAAGGAGAAGAACTTCTTTCCTGCCAGGCCATCTAACACTTGATCTATGAAAGGCAAAGGAAAATGGTCATTCTTGGTGGCCTTGTTTAGTTTTCGATAATCTACACAAATTCTCCACTTCCCATTTTTCTTTGGCACTAGCAGCAAAGGAGAGACCCATTCGCTATCAAAGATGGGGTAGATGAATCCTGCATCCAGCAACTTTTGCAATTCTTCTTTGACAATGTCCTTAAGGGCTGGATTCATCCTCCTTTAATGTTGCCTGACTGGTTTGCAATTTTCCTTAATGTAAATGTGATGAGTGCAGACTGAAGGGTGGACTCCCTTCATCTCCTTAAATCTCCAAGAAAAGCATCAAAGTGGTTTTTCAATAAGCTACACAGTTCTTTCTCTTGAGAGGTGGATAGGGATGAGTTGATCTTCAAGGTTCTTTCTGGGCCAAATTCCACATTCTTAACTCAGAGAGAGGTCGGATCAGCCACACAAAGATCAACCAAAGGATTGGCTTGGGTTTCCTCCACTAGCTCTTCTAATGGAAACACACTGGGGGGTGGATTTTGAATGAAGTCTTCAATAAGATCATCCTCGGTTTGTGGGCCCCCTATGGTAGCTTCTACTGCACACAATGGTGCGGAATAGACTTCATCCTCATCCTCCTCCCCAAACTAGAGAGGTAAATCATGTTCTAACAAAGATTGGGCAGGAGGATATAGGACTAGCTGCTTGGACATATGCCCATTCTTGATTGTCATGTTCCCAGCTTGACAACTAACGTAGGTATCTATCGTAGCCAACCAAGGTCTTCCCAGGATGAGAGGATACCCAGTGAGCTTTGCCTTTGGTTGGAGAACTAGAAAATCAGCAGGGTACTCCCAAGAATCGATGGAGACCATTACATCTTCCACAATCTCTTTAGGGGTCACGGTGGAGCAGTCTCCTAACTGCAGTACTATTGTGGTCTTTCTCAGGGAGCCCTGAAGGTTGAGCTTAAGCATAGTGTCCTTGGTCATCACATTAATGGCAGCCCCTAGATCAATCAGGGTATGGGGGATTATGGTGCCATTGATGTGAACATCGACTACAGGACTTCCAAGGTCTAGATATTTTGGACAGATCACCTACCCCAACATCAGGTCGAATAGTTGTCCTATAACATTGATAGTTGGAGCATCTCTCCTATGCCTGCCTGGGTGCTTGAAGCACTTCTCCTTGATCATCTTGTTGTATATAGGCACATCCTTTATGGCTTGGAGAAGTGGTATCTTTACACAAAACTACTTTAATTCTCCCAGAAGTTCAGTTTCTTCTGGGGTCGGTTGTGTGGTTCCAGTTAATCTCTCAGGAAAGGGTGGAATGGTTTTTGGTTCACTTTCCTATTTTTCTTCCTCATCCTCCTTAGGAGGAGGTTGGTTATCTGGGAAAACCTTCCCAGATCGTAGGTTAATCTCCTGAGCAGGCATTTGAGGTTGCCTTAGTGGAGCAGGAGGCAATGGTTGTGGTTGAGCAGGTGGTGGAGGCAAAAGAGCAGGAGGAGAGTTGTACTGGGGCCTACACCCCTGATGTGGTGCATCCCACTGAGGCTATGGCTGAGCATAAGAGTGAAACGAATGAGTAACTGGTTGAGCATGGTATTGAGATGGATATGACCAAGGAGGGGATGTAGACCATGAAGGATGAGTAGGGGGACCCCAAGAAGGCATGGAAGTGGCTTGATTGAGGTTGTAATAGGTCTGGGACGTCCCTTGCATTCCCTGCTGGTAAGGTCTAGGCCCATGTGGCCGGGCAAGGAAGGGCACTGATTCATAGAATGGTCTTCTTCATAGACTGAACACACTTTTATAGAGTTCAATGGAAATTCATTCCGAGGATGCCTTCTAGTGCACCTAGGACAAAAGATGGCCCAAGCCCTCTCGGCTTCCTCTTGTTTCATTTTGATATGCAAGGTATCCATTTGCATCGCAAGAGTCTGCCTCATCTCGCTCTTGAAATATTCCAGTGGATTCTCAAATTCACTTCTAAGAGATGAACTAGATGAGGAAGTACTGGCTAAAGGTTGACTTCCCCTACCTCTCTTTCTAGCTGCCCTAGAATGGTTTCTAAACATAGTATTTATGTCATCATAAGGTAGTTGGTAGATGTCTCCCCCACCCAGCAAATGGAGGGTATAGAAGATCTTCAGGGACTCCTCTGAGCAGGACCAACTTCAAAGATTCGGGGTCAAGTGTGCACCTGGCCCTTTTATAATTGAGCTGAAACCTCTCTTCATAGTCTTCTAAGGATTCATCACTTCCTATGGTCATTCAGAAGATTTCTTCCCTGGTATCCTTTGATCTACAGTAGTCCTAGTATTTGTCGTTAAAGGCTTGCTGCATCTGCCAAAGTTGTGATGTTATTTCCAGGTAACCCCATGAACCAACGCAATGTTGCATACTTGAGGGTAGAAGGAAACAGTTTCAACCTCAGCTCATCTTCTGCATAGTCATAGGTTCGACAGAGAACAACAAATTCGAACAAGAAGGTATCATGATCTTCGATAGTCAATCTATGCAAGTGGGGTAAGGCTGAAGGACATATGTTTTTCATTTTAGTGTCCCCATTGGTCTCTAAAATAGGAAAGGTACCCTCTATTCTTTCCCCATTTCCTCTAATGTCTCTGTTTTCAGCCATGGTCTCAGGAGGAATGATTTCTTGCTCTTCTTCTGCTATAGGATCTTCATATATCTCTGATGGTCAACTTATAGATTCTTCTGGATCACTGCCACCAAAGAAGAGAGAAGAGTGACTTAGTGATGTGGTGGGGGTGTTGGGTAGGAATTTTCCTGAATTGTCTCTGTTCTTATGAGGCATGCAAGGAAAACTTTTTTTGGGTGAATTTTTATTTTTTTTTGCTTGTACTTGCAAAACTGAAATGGATTAAACAACAAATTGCAACTAACTGAATGAATCTTGCTAAAATGAAATTGCAGAATTGAAATGGAAGCAAGGAAATGACTAATCTACTTTGCTGGAATGGAAATTGT
>APFE030556482.1:16898-31193 GCA_000404065.3 Pinus taeda | reverse complement strand
AAGCTTTAAATGCCAATAACATATCAAATATACCACCTTACGTGAAATGGCTCTTCGATCAGATCAAAACCATATTTCATTAATGATATCCAACTAACTCATTGATTAACATTAACATGCATAACTGAGCCTCGGTTTATGGAAAAATATTTTTCGAACAACGAGCCCTTAAGATTTGCGATAAGGCGATTTTGTGATTTGCTTCGCAATATCGCAGATCGCAATATCAAGGAATCGCAATATCACTAGTTCGTAGCATATGACAATAATCCATTAATGTGTTTTCTGTGAAATGCGATTTGCGATATGTGCCATCACATATCGGTGGTTTGAGGTATGTCAACTTTAAGTGATATTTGAGGGATGCGATCGATGAATGTTTTGAGTGGGTATTTTCACATCGCGATTTCACAACTTAGAATTCTGCTTGTAGGAAGGCATCCATTACCCTTTTTGCGATGCGATGTGCTTTAAGGAGTGATTTTATTCTAACTTATCATAAAACTTAAGTCTTTTAGATTTTTCAAGGGTATTCTCTTAAGTTTATGATAGTAAGTTTTATTGAAAAAGGAAATACAAGCATTAATCAATTTTTTAAATTTTTGAATAAGGGTCCCCACTTATTTAGTATTAGTGATAAAACTAAATGAGAAGGGGGGTTGTTGCTGGCCACAACAAATGGTGATTCACTTGGAAGAACCAGTTATCTCTACTTTTCTTTTGAATTTTCTAAACTTCCAAAACAGAAATTTTTTCATAAAATCAAACTTTATTATAGAAAGATAAAGTACATCATGCTTTTAGCTGTCAATCATAGTTTGTTTCTTCTATGTTAAATTTGGTTATTTACTTCCTAAAGCTAGTCATTATATCTACATCAGTCACTAGGTTTATAAAGATAAAAACAAAGCCTTCTATGTAGATTAGTTTTAAATATGCTCATTTGTCGTAGGTAGAGCCTCTACTGCCAGTAGGCGTTTATAGCCTTGACAGGGTTACCTGTTACCCAATAATGATCCTATATCCTACTTGGAGAAGTATACAATTTTCAAAGAGAAATCCATATTTACACTTATTGCTTTCATTTTCTTTTAATCCTTAAAGAACAATGCCTTGGTTTGGTAGCCAAATTATGACAGTGCCACTCACTTGATTTATAACTTTGTTGAACAAGCTGGCTCATGATGAGACCCCTTATCTTTTGATTGCAACAATATTGAGTCATTTCCCTATTGTGGTATGCAGTTTTGGCAAAGTTAGCAAGCTATAATATCTATGATCATGATAAGTCGGATCGTGATGAGACCTCTTATTCTTTAAGTTAAAGTGTATCGTTGGATTATTCCTTGAAGCTTGTAATTCCCTAGGTGGGGAGGAAGTCATTGTTTCCTTAAGAATAGCTCTAGACGACAATGGTAGAGTTTTTGGAAAGAGCATTTCTACAGAGAATATTTGTTTTGTTATTGATACCTTTCATTTGATTGATATAAAACAACTTCTCACTAAAGGTCGCTTTTTATCAAAATTTACAAGGTTGAAACTAGTATCATTTTCAGGCTTATAGCCTTTGACTGTATCTTTCAGTAATAATGACCAATTTTATAAAAAAATTCTATTTATACAAGCGAAAAAACAAAATCTAAAAGAAATACTTGTCTTTTTCATGAATTCCAAATGTAACCATTACAACTGGTTTTATTATGAAAATAAAAGAAAAACTAATCTACAAAAATTGAAGAATGATCTCCTATGGAAAGTATTTTTTGAGGATTTTCCCATTAACAGGTAAAGACTCTCTTTTTCCTGTTAAATCCTGTAACATAAAAGTAGATGGACCTATGACTTCTACAATTTGGAAAGGGCCAAGCAATATTCATTGAAATTTCGTATGTTTTCCTTTTTCCTCATGAGCCTTGTCCCATTTTAAAACTAGATCTCCCACTTGAAAGTGTTGTGTGTGGAGCATGATTGTTCAGAGGTCTTTGTTTCAGCCAGATGTGTACCCTAGGAAGTTTTGTACACCCCTCCACGCGAGGGGGACTTGTCCCCCCCGCGGGGGTCCGGGGGCCGAAGCTAAAAACAGATGTAAATTTTCCTTGTAAAAGTATAGTAATTTCTAGTCAATCTGAGCCGTTCATTAGGCGGATGATCTGACGGTAGAACTTATGTTTAGTTTAGGGTTTTTGGCCCTAGAAGGAAACCCCTCTCTTGTATGAGGGTATTGTATTTGAGACGGTGATAGAAGTGTATTATGCATGAGCGAGAAACAGAGAGGTGAGACTGTGAGAGAAAACAGAGGATATTACAGCGGATTTGCTGTAGGTTGTGTCTCTTCATTTTGCTGGATAATAGAAAGGAAGGACTGGCTGTTCGAGGTGGACGTAGCCCAAACTGGGTGAACCACGTATATCTGTGTCTCTCTTGTTTTGTGTGTTTTCTGTGTTTATATTTCTGCAATATTTTATGTGTTCCATTGCTCCGTAATATATAATTTTCTAACAGAAAGTCCTTTCTGGATATCATGTTTGATCAAAAGAAGCTTTTACTAATGCTTGGTGATGAGCATGAGTTGTTTTAGCCTGTTCTCGTTGCTCTTCTAACTTAAGTATTTCCAGCTACCTTAGTTGTAAGGAAGAAGTTGGTGCTTCATCAATATATTGAACTACGGCCAAAGAGGGAATTGCTAGATGAGTTGGAAGAACCACTTCTTTCCCATAAACTAAATTAAAGGGAGAAGTGCCAATGGAGGCTTTCTGCATTATTCAGTCTGCCCATAAAGCATATATTAAAGACTTGTGCCAATTTTTGTGAGTTTGAACAATGGTTGCCTTAATGGTTCTGATTAAGTTTTTATTCGTAGATTCAGCTAACCCATTCCCCTGTGGGTAATAATTGGCAGAGTATTTAAGCTTAAAACCTCTTTTGAGTGCAAATTCAGTCATAGCATTGCCAAAAAAATATGATGTATTATCAAACATTAAAGCAGAAGGTAAACCAAACCTGTGATTATGAAATGATCTATGAAATCAATGATATGTTCGGCATTAGCTCTCTTGAGAGGAACTACTTCTACCCATTTAATAAAATAATCTGTAGTTGTAAGGATATACCTATGTTGTTTAGAAGAGTGAGGAACGATCTCACCTATTATATCCAATCCCTATTGATCAAAAAGTTGTTCAATGTTTACTGGTTGCAAAGGCAACGATGGTTTCTTTTGTCTCCCAGCAGCAATTTGACAAACTTGACATTTCCTTACATAGCTATGCGCGTCTTTGAATAGTGTAGGCCAGTAATAGCCTGCGCGAAGGATTTTATGTGAAGTAGCATCTCCAGCAAAATGTTCACCTGCTGGTCCATCGTGGAGTTCCTGCAACACCTTTTCAGCTTAGATTTCTCAAGACATCTAAGGATAACATAATCATAATTTATCCTAAAAAGTACATCGTTCACGAGCTGATATTGCTTAGCCTTCAACCTTAGAGCTCTTTTCTTTGAATAATCGAGGTTTGAAGGAGCATATCCATTCTTTAGATAAAATATGATATTAGCGTATAATTATTCAACATCGTTTAGGATTACCTCGTACATTTGTATCTCTGCAGATGGTATTTCAGAAATAAGCGATGCTCCAGCCAACATTTTGCAAAAGCCTTGACCTTTTACAATACTTGCTGGTTTGATTTCTACATCATATCCTTGTAAGGCAGTAACCTAATTGGCTCTTTTTTCACCCACATCTTTCTGTATTAAGAGATTTCTTAATGCTGGAAAAGATACTATGATTTTTGTATGGGTTTTAAGCGAAAGGGTCTGAAATATTTTATCACTTTGAAAATAGCATAAGCTTGTTTCTCTACGTCTGAATAATTTAATTCAGGCCCCTATAGATTTGAACTAAAAAAAGCAATTGGGGCTTCTGCCTTGTCTTGATTTTCTTGAGTGAGTGTTGCAGCATGTGATCTATCAGAGGCAAATGTATATTAAATGAAAGGATCGGAAAAATTTGGGATTCCTAAAGATGGAGCGTTAACAATTGCTTGTTTGATCAGATTGAATGCTTCATATTCGTCTTGGCCCCATTTGAAGATTGAGTTATTTTTAATCATTGCTTGTAAAGGAGATACGATTCTTGAAAAATCTAGAACAGATCTCTTTACAAAGTTAATCTGGCCAAGGAAAGATTACATAGCTTTCTTGTTGTGAGGTAGGGGTATTTTAGAAATCTCCTTGATTCTGTTGGGACCAATATGGATTTCAGATTTTGACACTATGAATCCAAGAAGTTTTCCTTCACTTAATGCAAAAAAGGACTTTTTTGGGTTAAGTGAAATTCCATACCTTTGACAACGTTGGAAGATCTGTTTTAAATATCTGAGATGATTACCTCGCTTCTTGGAATATACAGTTATATCACCCAAGTAGATTACTACTGATTTGTTTACTAATCCCTTAAATGCGATGTCCATGGCCCTTTGAAATGTGGCTCCAGCGTTGATCAGACCAAAAGGCATCTTTTGATATGCATAAGTACCCCATTTGGTTCTGAACATGGTCTTTAATTGATTATCAGGATGGACCAACACTTGGTTGTAGTCATAGAAACCATCCAAGAAGGACATTAATTATGATCCTACAACTGCCTGTAATATTTGCTCCATGGGAGGCAAAGGAAAATTATCTTTTTGGCAGGCTTTGTTAAGATTTCGAAAGTCAATGCAAATTCTAATGTCTTTGTTCTTCTTTCTAATAGGAACCATGTTGGAAACCCATTTAGAATGTCGAATGGGAAAAATGATTTTGGCTTTCAATAACTTATTAAGCTCATATTTGATCTAGTTTTCTAGATTAGGATGGATCTTCCTAAGCTTTTGTTGGACAGGTTTTTCATCGTTTATCATTGGGATAGTATGCTAGAAGATAGAAGTGTCTTAAGTTTTAAGTTCATCGTAGTTCCAGGCAAAGACACTTTTGTATTGTTTCAAGAGACGAACATACGCTAATTTTTCTTCAGGAGCTAGGCCAAGGCCTAGGTTGATATGCTACAGCTTGGTATCAGTTCCTAGATTTACTAAATCATAGTTCAGAGTTGAAATTTGAAGTTTTGAATTGGTAGATCTCTTGAATCGATCCTTCAAATCATATAGGTCTTCTAATTTGACTACTCACTTTGGCATAGCATTATTAGTGCTATCTTGTTGCAATTGTCTATCATGTTGGTCCTCATCAATTATCTGATTAGTATAAGATCCCTCTGATGTGAGGAAGCTTACAATATTAGGATCATCGTTGAAAATCATCCAATTGGTAATGTTATTAGGAATCGAGGTCTAAATTTTTAATTCGATTGAAAATCTATCAGGGCTATAGTCTTCTGAAGGAATGAGCTTGGAGGCTACGTTTGCCAAGAGGTCAGCACTAGCATTCTGGAGTCTAGGAATTGATGAAATATTGAATGCTCTAAAAATTTTAGTCAGATCTTGTAGTAAATATTGATAATGCTTTAAATGACTTGATAAACAATGTATAGTATTGCGTACTTGTCTAATTACAATTTCAGAATCTCTAAAGACTTGTAGATATTTGATGTCTAATCCGATTACTTTGTATAATCCTTGGACTAAAGCCTCGTATTCTGTGGTATTATTGGTGCAATTGAACTCGAGTCTACAAGTTAGCATAGTTTTGTTTCCCTCTGGACTGATTAATATGCATCCTGCTCCAGCTCCCTCATTAGACTTAGAACCGTTGAAAAATAACTTCCAAAATAAATATTTATTTATAGGACTATCTATAAAATTAATACATTTAGAACTATCTGTTTGGAAAATTTTCTACTTGAGATAAAATAGAATGTTCTAAGTAAGGTGAAGTATGAGCATTAAAATTTCCTAAGAAAGAATCAACAGAATAGTTGCCAATAATATTGTTGGTGTATGCTACCGATTCATTTTCTCCCTCCAATTCTATTACTATGTATTTCTGATGTCTTTCTCGTTCAACCTTTATCTGATTTGGTTTTCCATTGTAAGGGAACCACATGTGCGACCAATCGGTTCCAAAGTATCCATGAAGTTTTTCTGACCAATCTTTGCTAAGAATTAAGCCATAAAATTTTGGAATATCTGCAACTAAAATGTTGATAACTTAACGTACCTTTGAATTAGATGACAACCTTATGGTAACCTGATTTAACTCGCTAATCACTTCAACTTGTGACCGATCCAGCTGAACTATGCACACAACATATTTTTGGAGGTTGAACATTCAACTTTGCACATATCAATTTTTCTAAGATGTTAGATGATGCTCCAGAATCAACTAAACAATTATGCAATTTTTTGTTGAAAACTTCATAAGTAAGAAGAAATGGGGGAGTATGAGATCTCGAACTTCCTCCAATTAAAGTGATATCATTTGGATCAAATTTATTAGTGACATTATTTGGAGGTCTTCCCATCTCATGGGAAGCTTGAGAGATTATAGCAGCGGGTAGAGGTGCAACTGGTACTGCATGTAATTCTTTCAAAATTACCTTTTGCTGATGTTTTAACTTGCTCAATTCATAAAAAGTGATGTTAGCCCTAGTCTTCTTCATGTCTTCTATGATATTATACTCCATTTCATTCGAAACAATCAATTTTTTAGATGGATTTGGTGAATCTGTTTGGACTGGGCTTGTTTGAGTCACTTTGGGTGTCATTTTCTTGGCTGCGACTTTATCCTTAGGGATTGAGCTTTCGCTCTTTGGCTTAGGAGTAGGTTGAGGAGGATCGAGTTGATTTCTACTTCAATTACTAACCGGCGATGCCTCTTGATCCTCTTCATCTGGGAGGATGAAATCCCACATACCTTGTACCTCTATAACTTCTTCTTCATTGGTAGGTTCTTCAGTAGCAATTTCCTCTTCTTCTTCTTCTGATCCAACACTTGTGATGGCATTGGAAGTATTTGAATCAGTCAAAGGATTTCTTTTATAAGGCTTGTACATATTTTTAGAAGAAGTCTCTGCTACTTGTTTCTTAATGTCAACCATTTCATTAGACATAGTTTTCAAAACTTTCTGCAATCCTTTTAAACCGTATGAATCTTTCGATTGTTTTTTCTTGGGATCATCCTTAAAAGTAACCTTCTTAGATTTTTGTTCATCTACAACGTTTTTCTTTTCTAAGGCTATGATACATTTCTCTACCACTATTGCTTCCTTCATATTGTCAGCTATAGTTGTTTTATTATCCCTATCAACGAAGATTGCTATGTTTGATGGTAAAGCAAAGATGTACCATTCACTTCGCACTTCTTCGCTAGGCTTAGAAGCAGTAGGAATTTTGTTCAATAGTTTATTGATACGTGAGTTATAATCTTTTATAGGTTCCTTTGAATCAACCCTAAGGTTAGACAAATCATTGATCAATGTCGCGGTAGACCTGTCATCACTGAACTTAGTCAAGAATTATTCTTAGAAGATATCCCAACTAGTGATAGATCCAGATGGTAATGAGAAATACCATGATTCGGCTGCTGCTTGCAAAGTGTAAGGAAAGAGTCGGACAATAGAATATTCATTAGTAACTCCATTGAGATTTATAGATAACATAAAGTTGTTTATATGTTCTTCCGCTAACATGTCTGCTTTAGGATTAAACTTAGGCAACCATTTTTTAGGATGGGCTGGTATTTGACTCAAGGGCGTAGGCATTAAGACTGCCCCTGGCATATTCCATGGAGATTGGGCCATCGCTGAACTACTAGAAGAGGAAAGCACAGAAGATGATCCCTGCAGTTGGGAAGATGAGGATATTACGATTCCAAATGATTGATAAGGAGATGTGGAAGCTCCAGCGGATTGGTGGACAATAATCTAAAGTGGAGGGGTGGATGGTTGACTTCGCAGTGGGGAGGTTGAGATGGATGACGATGATGAAAGAGTCTCGCTATAAAAACCTTTACGTGATTCCCTTGCTCTCTTCCTTGTAGGTAGAGGTAACTCAGTTGGCTCGATACCAAACTTTTCGCTCTTTAATCTGGTAAGAGGATGAGCAGGGTTATACTGTAAAGTCACACTGCCTTGAGATTTATCAGATCTTTGAGGTGATATAGAAAATTGTTGAAGTTTATGGATCAAAAATCAACTTCAGGAGGTTCAATAGTAGATTTCTCTGAAATGTTTGGGTTTGTGGCAGTGGTTGTTATTCTTTCGACTTCTGGCTCAAGATTTAAAGATTCTAATTGCAATGGAGAAGTCGGGGGAGATGATGAGGGTGATTTAATCTTAGAACGGTATTTATATTTAGACTTACTTGCCATCCATAGTTTGAGGCCCTCCTAGCACCAAATATGTTGAAGCCCTGAAAATTAGGTTTACAACAAGGGGGATACCCACCCAGTCCGGACCTTGGTTAGCAACTCCTTTTCCGTTTGGTATAGTGGGTCAGACTGGGGATGTGGGACTAGTTTCCCAATATGTGTGTGTGTGTGTTGAGAATTGATATTTCCTTTCTAATAATTCCTAAGTAAAATGCTTTTAATATAATTCTAATCTAACAACATGCAATTGTATTCTAATAGACAGAAATATCTAATTCTAAACTAACCCGAGATGTAATCTTTCAGTTATGCGATCTATAATGATTTTGAATAACAATTGGTAATAAAGATCATTCAACTGCTGTGAGAAAAGAATTCAATAAAGATAAACCATTTCGTATAAAAAGTTAGACGAAACAATTGTGAAAAACATATTGCATAATAAGCTACTCATATATTAAACATAAATAAATAGCTATCACCATACATAAGTGCCAAATGATAACTCAAGCATTCACGCATTCATATATAAATAACTGAACATGAATATCACTTTAACACATAGGCAGAAATAGTTAAGAGATAAAAGTACCATTTATAACTAGTTCTACTCATGAGCCTTAAGCAATAATGATTTATCTCTTCTTAATCCAACATGCACTAAGAGTACAAAAGTGCAACATCAATAGTAGATATTAAACGTAGATATCAATAAATCATGTTCCATTCATTCATTAAAACCTCCTCGGAGGGTGCAAAAGTGCATGTTCTGAGGACAAGTTTTTGACAAATTTTAGGACCCTTCTCTAAATGCATGAGAAGGGTTTAAATACTACTAGCTAAATCTAAAAATAATTTATTACAAAAATGTAGGATGTGGTTCAAATGACTGTCCTCATTTCAGGCAAAAATAAAGCAAAATTAAAAATAAAACTGAATCTAAAACTAAAACTAGCAACTAACTATCTATGTATCTATTCCTTGTAATCAAAAGCATTCAAAAGTTGTTTGAGGAGAGTTACCTGGCCGACTTCCGACTTTAGTTGTCCAACGAAAACGAAATCGGCAAGAGCTGGCACCATTTTCTCGGTAGAATTGATGATACATTTGAGAGTCATGCACTGGCTGTGTGGTTTTACCAGATACGCCTAGTAAGAATCCCAATTCAACTTGGTTAATCTTTTGATGGATTCTGCCCTCTCTTGAGCCTTCTGTCTGCAGCTTGCCTGTAGATGTTGTACATTTGGTATATATTTACATACCACTTGAGGATATCCCTGATAAATACCACTGGTTTTAGAGTTCAAGTTTTGTCTTTCGCCTTTAGCGCTTTTTCCTACAAATTTTCGGGCTTACAGGCGGCTGAGCGATTAGAGGGTTTCCATTTCGAGGGGTTTTGCTTGGTGATGCACTAATCGCACATCGGAAATTGCCTCCATTTCTAGATTTGGGCTTCCCTACTGCGATTTTCACCTCTTGTGCGCTTTTTGTTAGAGGATATAAAGCTTAAATTTTGTGGAAATAACGACTCCATGAGTTCTTGAACCTGAGTCTTAAATTGTCTATTTGTGACATCAGTGCTATCCAATACCTATTTAACCATGTCCATGTATGGAAGAATTTTGGGCCTTACCGCTATCCGGTGCAAGAACAAACATGCTAGTTCTATAATAGACACCTCAGAAGACCCATGTGAGCCTGCAGTAGCTGTAACCTCCATCATTTTGGGATATTCTTCCTCGAGTAGACTGTACATGCCTTCCCAAGTAGTAACACTGGCATCTTTGTTATAGGTGGTGTCTGTGTATAAGGGCGTCATTTCTTTATCTTCAGAACTCGGAGCTTTACCCTTCTTTCCCATGATCTTTTGAACACTGCTATGTATACTTCTTTTCTATTCGCTCCTGTAGTTTACAAATGAGGTAAGAGTAATGATAAGAAAAGGGTGACAAGAAAGCTTTAAATGCCAAAAACATATAAAATATACCACCTTATGTGAAATGGCTCTTCGATCAAATCAAAACCATACTAACTCATTAATTAACATTAACGCACATAACCAGGCCTTGGTTTATGGAAAAAGATTTTTCGAACAACAAGCCATTAAGATCTACGATAAGGCAATTTTACGATTTGCTTCGCAATATTGTTAGTTCGTAGCGTATGACAATCATCCATTAATGTGTTTTCTGTGAAATGCGATTTGCGATATGTGCCATCACATATCGGCGGTTTGAGTTATTTCAGATTTAAGTGATATTCAAGGGATGCAATGCGATGAATGTTTTGAGTGGGTAGTTTCACATCGCGATTTCGTAACTTAGAATTCCGCTTGTAGGAAGGCATCCATTACCCTTTTTTCGATGCAACATGCTTTAAGGAGTGATTTTATTCTAACTTATCATAAAACTTAAGTCTTTTAGATTTTTCAAGGGTATTCTCCTAGGTTTATGATAGTAAGTTTTATGGAAAAAAGGAAATACAAGCATTAATCGATTTTTAAAAATTTTGGTATTAGTGATAAAACCAAATAAGAAGGGGGTTTGTTGCTGGCCACAACAGGTCCCATGCCCATCGAACATGTCAGTGGTAAGTTCTAGATGGCTTTACAAGGTAAAGAAAGTAGTGGATGGTAGTGTGGAGAAACATAAGGCCAGGTTTTCGGCCAAAGGTTTTCCTCAGGTGGAGGGGATTGATTACGATGAGACTTTTTTCTCATGTTATAAGGTACTCAACAATACGATCCATTATAGCACTGTCAAAATAGATGGGATGGAAGATACATTATATGGATGTAAAGACAACATTCCTCAATGACATGATTGAGGAAGAGGTGTATATTGAACAACCTGAAGGATTTGAGACCTTCAATGGAGAGTCGCATGTGTGTTGACTCAAATGAGTATTGTATGGAATGAAACAAGAACCTTGTTCTTAGTAAACCAGGATCAATAGCTATTTCAATGGGTTGCGCTTCACCAAAAGTGAAGTGGATGAAAACCTTTACCATATTGTGGTGGAAGGTAAATTGTTGCTTATTGTTTTATATGTCAACTATTTGATTCCGATGGGTGATGATAAGTTGATCAAGTCTTGCAAAGAATATCTTGCCAGAGAGTTCTAAATGAAGGACTTGGGGCTAAAGCACTACTTTGTGGGTATGGAAGTATGCTAAGGTGATGAGGAAGTTTTTGTATCTAAAAGAAAGTATGACAACACGACACTTAAAAGGTTCGACATGGAGAGCAATAAATCCATGGAGACTCCTCTAGTAGGTAACTGGAGGAAGGAGGATGATACTTCCGGTGAAGTAGTGGAGGATACTATTTATAGGAAGCTTGTGGGTTCATCCATGCATTTGGTGAAAACATGATTGGACATGCGTTATTCAATTAACCAACTTAGTCAAGCAATGGTTAAGCCAACCAAGTTGTATTGGAAGGAAACTAAACATGTGCTGAGATACTTCAGAGGCACTACTCATTATGGTTTATAGTATAGACGAACAAAGGAAGTGAAGCTTCAAGGCTTCACCGATGCATATTGGGCAGGGAGTCCATCCGAAAGGAAGAGCACATCAGGTGTGATCTTTAGTATTGGATGATCAGTTATTTCTTGCTACAATAGGAAATAGAGATCAATTGCACTCAGTTCAGAAGAAGTAGAGTACATGGCTGCTAGTCAAGTCGCTTGTGAGGCTATCTGGATGAGGAAGATTCTTGTTGGTTTGTCTAGTCAGCAGATGGATCCAAATTTGATTTACTACGACAATCAAAGTTGTATCAAACTCTCTGAAAATCTAGTTTTTCATGATCGGTCCAAGCATATTGATATCCATTATCATCATCTTCGAGATTGTGTGCAGACGAGAATAATGTTGTTGGAGTACATTCCCATAGAGGAGTAGGATGTAGATATTTTGACAAAGACCTTGTCAAGATGAAAATTCGAGTTTCACAGAGGCAGGATCAGGGTAGCATATAATCCCTTTCTTGTTGAGAGGGAGTGTTAAAAATATCAACAAGAAATTCCAATTTAATTTGTCCTTGAATTTAATTGTAATTTTATTCTCATAGCAACTTGTAATAGTTAATTAAGTTAAATTGACTTAACTGACTTAGGAAATTCAAGTTGGAAGTTTATCTAGAGCCATGTAGAGTTATCCCTAAATTTTAGGGGCCCTGGTTGAGCTCTTTTGAGTTGTAATTAGATAACTCAGGAATAATTCCATCTCCAAAAATCTATGGTATTGCCATTTTTTCCTAAGACACTTAAGATTTGATTTAAAATATTAAATTTGAACCAAATAAATTCATTTTTAAATATAATAATTTGTAAAATCCCTTTCACTAATACATTATTCGCTCCCCTTTCGAGTGGATTTTTAAATCACCTTAGTGAAACCATGTGATCAAGGTTATGTCAATTTCGAGTGAACATACCCTTTTAACCCCTCGATTGAAGGTTGCCCAATAAACTGACATTGTAATTGATATATCTACCAAATTATTAGGGATATTAATCTAAAATTTCAATCTCTACCATATCAATATATATTCTCTACAATGCCATATATGAGTTATAGTCAATTAAATTAGTTCTAACCATTGGAGGAACTTGTAGGAGGTCTAGTAGTGGAGACAAGCACCAATGCATCCTCAGTATCACATCAGTTAATTGAAGATTCACTCATAAATAACTCATGCATGCCAGTTCAGAGGAAGACCCAGTTGAGATTAGAGTTAAGGTACAATGTAATATCAATTTTATAAATTTCCAAGTTGTACAGATGGTGCATGTAATCAGTTAAGGGCCTATGGATACACTACGTAGTTATGGAGAGTGGGTTTCTAAATTAAGTATGGGATAATTCTATCAAGAATTGTCCAAGGAATTAGGGGCTTGGCAAGAATTGAATTTGGCTATGTGTTGGCTTGAGCTAGCTTGTGAGGCAGACATATATATTTTCCTAGTGCACGAATTATCCGGGTTTAAAAAGCATTGTATTTTCTTCTCATATCTTTTTTTTAATGCAATATAGATAGTTGGGGTTTTGAGCAGTTTCTTTCCCAGTAAAAATATTGTGTTTAAATTCTTCTTTTTATGCTTATTGTTTTCATTGATCAATTTTGGTTTTTGCTAAAGAGTAGAGTATATTCTTGTCTTGTGTTTTAGCATATCACATTAGTTGTTGAATCTACAGCAACAATCTACATGGGTCTATGCAATTTTGAATTAGTATGAATCCATTATGAAGAAAAATGTTTGGGAAGTGGTCCCAAGACCAGCAAACAAATCAGTTGTGGGTTAAAGATGGATCTTCAAGGTGAAGCAGGAAGTAGATGTAAGCATGGAAAAGTACAAGGCCATATTTGTGGTCAGGGGGTACTCTCAGGTGGAGGGGATTGACTATGAGGAGACCTTTGTGTTGGGTCAAGAAAAAGGTATGTTTTCTCCTTGGTAATAGCTTTATTTAGCACTCATCATCACATGATTATCTTTATTTATGGATAAAAGTAGAGTAAATAACAACTAAAGTTGGGTAAAATTAATCAGTAACAAATTAGACGAATCTAAGTAAGAAAAACTGATTTTTACTATCTTTATGTGCAGAAAACGTGAATTGGATGATAGTTATTCAATTGACAGAACAACAACATGTTATGAAACCAGCTCAAGAAAAGATAGAAAAGATAGATCAACGCCTTAGAATTCAGCCTCTTCGAGGGGGCAACCTCCTTTACATTACATAAATGAAGAATTCTTGGATGATACTAATGAAAAGACCTCCTTTCTATATATAGGAGTCTAAGGGGTCATAACATAATTATAGCCGACATAAAAATAATAATATAATGGCACACTAATAATAATAGTGGGCTTCTATGGGGCACAATAGTAACAATATGGGCACTAAATGGGTACATCAATATAATAAGTGGGTTGTACTAATAATAATAAGGGGTTACACTAGTAGTATAGGGGCCT
>APFE030556482.1:1494-14629 GCA_000404065.3 Pinus taeda | reverse complement strand
AGAAAAGATAGATCAACGCCTTAGAATTCAGCCTCTTCGAGGGGGAAACCTCCTTTACATTACATAAATGAACAATTCTTGGATGATACTAATGAAAAGACCTCCTTTCTATATATAGGAGTCTAAGGGGTCAAAACATAATTATAGCCGACATAACAATAATAATATAAGGGCACACTAATAATAATAGTGGGCTTCTATGGGGTACAATAGTAACAATATGGGCACTACATGGGTACATCAATATAATAAGTGGGTTGTACTAATAACAATAAGGGGTTACACTAGTAGTATAGGGGCCTAACACAACATCTCATAAAGGAAAAAGACAACGTCATGGGCAAGGCAGGAGAGTGGAAGACTGGGCAGACCAATGCTATTTTATGAAAAAATCAGATCGAGTATTGTGAAATCCTCAGGATCCCCTGATCCTGAGGATTCACTTTTATCTATTTACTTTTCTAATTGTTATATATAAGGTCGAAAGGCAAACTGCATGACTAGTTCAGAAATTCACAGTTCATAATTATTATTTTCAACATATAATATTGTTACTTTGGTGATGTTGTAACTCTGTTATTTGTGTTAATGAAGAAGACTGCGTTTAAATCATAATTATATTCTAATTATCTCATAGCAGAGACTTTTGGCGACTCTGGGCCCAGTCAAGAGAAGATATATTGCTTCGCCTGTGCTATAATATTTTCTATTTTATTCTTTAATGTTTGTTAATTTTAAGTTAATATTATTTTGATTATCATGAGGATTGTTGATTCGATTTTCTTTTGCTATTCATTTGAGATTCAAATTTAGCCATGCATTATATATGAGTAATGCTTTTGGTTGGATTGGTTATGTTAGTTCTAGCATTAGATCGCTTATTCATTCCAAGTAATGTTATCATCGATTTCAGAGATAGAATTGATCGATTTCTACAATATAGTTATTTGTTGTTCAGATATCATTTGTTGTTCTATTATCATTTGTTGTTCAATCATCAGTTGTTGCTCAATTGGGATTTGTTGTTCAATTATCATTTGTTGTTCAATTGTTGTAGTCTCTTTAACGATTGAGTGATTTAGTTTCAATTCCATTTAAGACTGCCAAGTCTAATTATTTATAGTTATATTCAGATTGATTTTCTTTCATGATAGGTTAAGTAGAATTGAAAAGTATGTTATAAATTTCTTTTAGAGTTTTGTTTGGATTGAGTTTGAAAAGATAGTCATTAGCAATTGCAATGATTTGTTATTAGTTAACCTCTAAATTCACTGCATATATAGTGCTGACACTCTTGAAATAAAAAGACTTGCCTTGATTGAAAATTAATGTAGGAATTAAGATTGCCTATAAAAAAGACATCTTAGTGCACCAATATTTTGGCGTCGTTGTTGGGGAGAGTGTTTCAATGTGATTTCCTTTTTATCTTGTTGCAAAATAATTGGGTTTTAAAAACGAGAGGTAAGAACCTGCGTACCTAGCAAGTAAAGTTCTTGCTTACCATCCCGCTTTTCATCAAAAGCTTAGAGGTTAAATAGGAAGAGGTTTTTATGAATGACTAGGAATAGAAAGATAGAAAAATATTAGAACCCCCTACCTGAATCGAAAAAACCCAAGGGATCGGTGAACCTTGGGAGAACGACCTTTATAGACGAAATTGTAAGAAAAAAAGAGTCTCAAGCATCGGTAGGATTCTGGGCTGTATTTGGAAAAATTCATACTGTAATCCCTCAGGAAGCAGGTTCACCATTTGCAACTTATGCTGAGCTTCAAAGCCAAATTAGAGGATTTGAGTAGAGTCTTCAGGTTAGAACAAATTTACATTCTGATCCTCTACAAGAGGGAAAGTCATGTAACCTAAGATAAGGAGAGGGAGAAACCAGTGGAACTTCTAAGACAAGACCTCAGTTATCGGAACAAGGGTCTCATGTGATCCTAGGTCTAGCTAGTGCCGCAAAGCCAACCTGGATTGTTAATCCTCTGCTTACTCAAAAAGCACCCCCTGAAATCCCTGAGGGATATTGGCACATATTTGACCAAATGGAGAAGCAACCACCTCAAGATCAAACCTCGAAATTGGAATAACCCATAGTTTACCAAGTAGCTAATGCCCCCATGAAGGCTATTCCTCTACAGAGAATTCCAACTTTTCATGGAATGATCACAAAGGATCCTAATGCCTTCCTATTTGAATTTGATGTCCTCTGCAGAGGGTATGACTACACCACTGACCATCAAAAGCTAAAATTGTTCCCTTCTACTCTAAAAGGAGTAGCTTTAAGATGGTTCATGGGTCTGGGTGGACATAGTATTAATTCTTGGGATGATATGAAGACTTCCTTCCTCACAAGATACGAGGACTTTTTCAAGACTAGGGAGCTAAAAGATGAAATATTTAAGATGGTTGCAAAGGATAATGAAACTCTAGAAGAATACATCGAACAGTTTCATTATAACTTGCAGAGATCTCCACACACCACCTTACCAAAAGAAGTCCTAGGAGTTATCTAATTTAAAGGAATGAAAGAAGAGTGGATAGAAACTCTAAAATTAATGGGGAAAGGGGATAATTCTCAAGAAGATTATGATGAAATCATTCGCTTGTGTATTAGGTGTTCATGAGGAAGCACACACACATGAGTAGGAAGTCGAGATCCCATGAGTAGGGGAAACAAATCCACGGTGGAGGCGTAACACAAATGGAAATCGATAACCTCCTGGAATATTTCAAGATGGACATCTTGGGTAACCTTAGGACATAGTTGGGTGTCGTACAGGCTAAATAGAAACAAGCCTTAGTAGAACAAAACTTGGTCATTTTTTTCCCACGCTGTCGAAAGAAGCACAGTTAATGGGAGTGTCCATTAGACATGGTTCAAACATGCGCCATCTGTACTAAGGATCACACCACTGAACAATGTCCATCACTCCCAAGGTTGAAAGAAATATTCAAGGAAGAATAAGAAGAGACAGAGACAATGTATCTAATGAACCAACTTCAACAGTGGAAAGCTAAACCTACAAGTATGTCACAAGATGCATCCCAATTCTTTCCTTCTTCATAGTTTAATCAGCAACAAAACCATGGGGTAGCATGGCAAGGCCAATCGCCTTACTTGAATTGACAACCTCAACCATTCCCTATGACACCGTGATCAACTCAATCTTTTCCAGGTAATGGCTAGCCAAATTCTCCTTTTACTCATGTTTGGCAAGGTAATCCATATCAATCCCAGTGGCCTGCCTCCACTTCTCAAAATATGAATTGGTCTACAAATTGGCAGCGACCTTTGGGAATATCCAATACTCCTATGGGGACAAGTCCTCAACCTCAACTTGCATTGTTAGCTCCTTATCCATTACAGAAAAATCCTCAACCTCTTCTGCACCCTCAATTGCCAGCCCAACTGAATCCCAATCCCAATAACATATCGGTTCAACTGGTGTAGATTGTCGAAAGCTCAGACTATGAGATTGAACAAAAAGAAAGTAATGAACTAATATTGAGGTCAGTACGTATCATCACCCCTGATGAAAACAAGGATCAACCATCAATTGAGATTGAAACACGACCTGAACATATACCACCACCTGTAATTGATACTGAAATAAAACAAGGAGAAGAGGCAGATCAGCATAAAGATCTTGAGGAACTCATAGTCACTTCTCCCCCATTCCCCAAAAGGTTAACGATACCTAAGATGATTATTTACCCAGATTTTGATCTTGTAGGGGAACTAAAAAATCTTTGTATAAAACTTCCACTCCTCCAGGCCATCCAGGACATTCCCATCTATGCTAAAAAAATTAAAGAGCTATGTGTAAAGAAGCCTGTGAGGAAAGCAAAAACTTCACACACCATTCATGTTGTAGGAACCTTATCTGATTTACTCTTGGGAGGGGAACTCTCGTAAAGTATGAAGATCCTAGGAATCCCATAGTGACAGTTCAAATATATGGCCGCTCTTTTCCCAATATGCTAGTTGATCTGGGTGCAACCATTAACATTTTAACAACAGAAACCTGTCAAGCACTTGGTATTACAACCTTGGAACCAACCACCACCTTACTAGAACTTGTTGATCATTTGATGGTAAGGCCATAAGGAACTTTACAAGATATTACAGTTTCTGTTGATTCATGGGAATATCCAGTAGATTTTCTTGTTATAAACCCGAAGGGTCGATTGGATGGGCACCCTCTAATACTGGGTGACCTTGGCTAGTGACAACTGATGCATATCTAGGATAATAGGAGGGAAACATGATTATTGCAAAGGGGGATGCTGTAAAAAAACTTGTTTTGTATCCCCCTGCCAAACCAAATCTGCCCATTGTAAAAATATGTAAACAACAACTAGCATACCTGGAAGAAAGAATTTGTTCGCCACCCACAGTAGTAAAGGCACTTGAATTCAAAGTTCAGACTAAAGATGACTTTATCAACAACTTTATCAATCAGCCAGCTCATGTGAGCAATGTAAAGTGTCAAATGATAAAAGAAATTCTGGATAATGAAGCCTTGGAATATCCCTTGAAGGATACCGATGATTAGCACATCCAAATAATTGTTTTTCATAATAGCAAGCCTGTAGAAATTGAACCAGGAAGATTTTTAAACATTAATGATAGCCTAGACAGTGATCAGCAGCAAAAGCTCATTCAGGTCCTGCAAAAATATAAAGGGGATTTTGCCTGGGATTATCTTGACATGAAGGGTATAGACCCATAGTTGTGTACACATCACATCTATACCGAAAAGGACTCTCATCCTATCCAACAACCTCAGCAAAGATTGAATCCGCATCTCAAGGACATTGTGAAAGAAGAGTTACAGAAGCTGCTGGATGTGAATTTCATTTATCCTATTTTGGATAGAAAATGGGTTTCTCCATTGGTTTTCATCCCCAAGCAAAATGGGAAGTGGTATATTTGTGTGGATTACCAGGAATTGAATAAGGCAACACAGAAATATCACTTCCCTCTTCCCTTTATTGATTAGGTCCTTGATAGTTTGGCAGGGAAGCAATTCTTTTCCTTTCTAGATGGCTTCGACAGCTACAATCAGATTCAAATCACCCCTGAAGATCAAGACAAAACAACCTTGACCTATCCCTGGGGTACATTCTCTTACAGAGTGTTACCATTTGGCTTATGCAATGCCCCAGCCACGTTTCAAAGAGCTATACTCAGCATTTTTTCCAACATGATAAATGAAGGACTTGAGGTATACATGGATGACTTTACTCAATATGGGGACGACTTTGACAAAGCACTGCAAACATTAGAAAATGTTTTAGAATGATGCATTGCTACCAGGTTATGTTTAAGCAATGTCAAGTGTCACATGATGATGACTGAAGGCGTAATCTTGGGACATTATATTTCTGCAGCAGGGATATAGGTAGATCCAGCAAAAATAAAAGTAATTATTTTACTACCTACACCCTGTACTCAAATGGAGATACGTAGCTTCCTGAGAAATGCAGGTTATTATAGCAGGTTTATTAAAAACTTTTCACAAATTTTTGTTCCTTTATATGCTTTAATTGGAAATGTTGATTTCAAGTGGTCTTACAAATGTGACACAACACTTACAGGTTTAAAGAAACTAGTCTCAACAGCACCAGTATTATGAGGATCAAACTGGGAGCTACCTTTTCACATATCCATAGACGCATCAAATTCAATGATAAGTGTTGTCCTCAGCCAAGAGGAGGATAGAAAACCATATGCTATATATTACATTAGCAAAAATATTATTGTTGCAGAGCTCAATTATATAGTAACATAAAAATAATTCTTACCTGTCATTTATGCCATAAACAAATTTAGACATTATATAACTAGCTACCAAGTTTTTCTGTATACTGATCACTCGGCCATTTGGTATTTATCTAACAAACCTATCACGAATGGTTGAGTGACTCGTTGGCTATTGCTCTTGCAGGAGTTTGACATCACTATCAGAGATTTTCCGGGGAAGGAAAACCATGTTGCTGATTTTTTGTCCCGAGTTCCAAAGATAAATGATCCACTTGTAGTGGATGACCAATTTCCAGATGTGCATTTGTTTGTCGTAGTAGTCAAGACACCATGGTATGTAGATGTGGAAAATTATCTGGCAGTGGGGAAGCTTCCTAGGCATTTGACAGCAAGGGAAAGGAGACAGATCATTCAGCGCAATGCCCGATTCTCTTGATTGGAGGATATATTTTTCACACAGGGTACAATATGTGTATACACAAATGCATTCGCGAGGATGGGATTTATGGCATCCTTAAGGCTTTCCATGATGAGCCCTGCGGGGGACACTTCGTAGATCGAAGGACAGGGCATAAGGTAATAAATATGGGATATTATTAGCCCACTATTTTTAAAGATGCTAAGAAATATGCCCATGCTTGTGATAGTTGCCAAAGGCTGGGTCGGCCTGGCCAATCTGATGAAATGTCGCTGCAACCCCAACTAGTCATAGAAGCCTTTGAATGATGGGAGTTGGACTTTGTTGGCCCATTCCATCTGCCACTGAATCATAAAGCCTACATACTAGTTGCCATAGATTATGTGACAAAATGGGTGGAAACAGTATATTTACCAAGAGTTACAGAGGAAGTCGTGATTAACTTCCTCTTTGGGTTATTTGTGCATTATGGTTTACCGCAAGAAGTGATAACAGATGGGGGAGGGAAATTTGTAAGACACAATATTACAACCACTCTCAAAAATCATCACATTACACACAAGATCACTTCCCGTATCACCCGCAAACGAATGGGCACGTCAAAAGAACCAATAATGTCATTGAAGCAATTATGACCAAGACAATCTCAACACATCGATGAGACTAGGCTGCTAGACTTCTAGAGGCCTTGTGGGCCTATTGCACGACTTGGAGGAATACTACTGGATACTCTCCGTACCAACTCGTGTTTGGCAAAGAACCTATTTTTCCGATTGAATTTGAAATAAAGACTCTAAGAACATCTTAGGAAGTGGGACTAGATTTAACAGAATCCCAAACCAAGCAGCTTCAACAAATCAAAGGCCAAAGTGGCACAACAGCCTTATAAAAAAGAAGACATTTCAAAAAGGGGATTGGGCACTCCTCTATGACTCTAGATTCCAGGATTTTTAGGGCAAGTTGTAAACAATATGGCTCGAACCTTATGAAATTTAAGAAGTACATAACAATGGTACTCTCAGTTTGACCAACATTAATGGGGTTGACCATTCTTTCAAGGTGAATGGGAATCGGGTGCGTATCTACCGCAAACAACTCACCAAGGAGTCTTTAAGCCAACAAGTAGGTGAGGACCCCTCCATGCAAATCTTGGCTGCAGGGAGTAATGACCCGATAGTTTTTCTTTCGTAAAATTGTGATTTTATTTAAATTGTAAATAATGTATATGTTCTTTTGATTGATTGAAATTTAGTAGGCATCGCCATGTAAACATGATATTTTTTTGTTTTTGGTAAGTGTTATTCAATCGATTGAATGATTTTTATTCAATCAATTGAGTAACAACTTTTTTGTATTTTTTTTTTGTTTAGACGATTAAATGATTGTTGTCCAATCGATTAAACAACACTTCTGCATTTTTGACTTGCTGTTCAAACGATTGAAAGATTGTTTTTCAATCGATTGAACAACACTTTCGTGTTTTGATTTGCTGTTCAAATGATTGAATGATTGTTGTTCAATTGATTGAACATCACTTTCACATTTTTTCTTTTTTTTCAATTTTGTTGTTCAAACGATTGAACGATTGTTGTTCAATCGATTGACAACACTTCTGCGTTTTGATTTTGTTGTTCAAACGATTGAACGATTGTTGTTCAATTGATTGAGCAACACTTGTGTGTTTTCAATTTGTTGCTCAAATGATTGAACGATTGTTGTTCAATCCATTGAACAACAATATCGCATTTTTTTCCTTTTTATTTTTATTTTTTCTGTTCAAACGATTGAATGATTGTTGTTCAATGGATTTAACAACACTTTTGCATTTTTGATTTACTATTCAAACAATTGAACAATTGTTGTTCAATCGATTCAACAACACTTTTGTGTTTCCTTTTCGATATTTGTTTTTCAAATGATTGAACGATTGTTGTTGAATTGATTGAACAACACTTTTGTGTTTACTTTTCGATATTTGTTGTTCAAATGATTAAACGATTATTGTTCAAGCGATTGAATGATTTTTGTTCAATTGATTGAACAACACATTTACGCTTTTTGATTTGTTGTTCAAACGATTGAATGTTTATTGTTTAATCTATTGAACAACGCTTTTGTGTTCTCTTTTCGATCTTTGTTGTTCAAACAATTGAAAGATTGTTGTTCAATCGATTGAACAACACTTTTGCATTTTTTATTTTGTTTTTCAAACGATTGAATGATTGTTGTTCAATTGATTAAACAACAATTTAGCGTTTTTTATTTTGTTGTTCAAATGATTGAATGATTGTTGTTCAATCGATAGAACAACACTTTCACGTTTTTTATTTTGTTGTTGAAATGATTAAACGATTGTTCTTCAATCAGTTGAACAACACCTTCACATTGTTTTCTTTTCGATTTTTGCTATTCAAATGATTGAACAATTGTTGTTCAATCGATTGAGAAACACTTTTGCATTTTGTTCAATTTTGTTGTTCAATCAATTAAACGATTGTTGTTCAATCAATTGAACAATTGTTTTTCAATCAATTGAACAACACTCTTTGTTCTTTTTATAGGAAGAACTGTGATTTCTTTTATTGTTTCATTGTCGGTCATTGTGCCATCTTTCTTTTTGCTTTTATGTTTTGAATAAACACCATTCGAGTGGATTTGTGCCTAACATAAAGAAAAATAAAGTAATGTCAATACCATTATGACCTATGAAGCCTTTTGATGGTTATCTTTATTCAAAATTTGATATGGTGCATCGCTACAATGACTGGTTCAACATCATTTCTTTGGACACATCATAAAATGATTCATTATTTTTAAACCATGCTGGCTTATTTTTCACAATTTCAAATGGATAAATCCATTTGATATGATGAGATGGGGATAAAAGTATAAACTTTCATTGGAATTTTTCTTACTTCTTACACCATCCCTAACTCTTAAGGAATAAGTGGGCCTCCCTCTTTTTACAATAAAAGCATCAAAATATGAAAATAATGAAATATGAAAACACAACAAAAAGAGGATAGGGGGTCTCATCACAAGCCAGCCTGATCACTTTGATATATTATGGTGAATGGCACTATGATTATTTGGTCACCATGCCAACGTAGTGGTCTCTTTATGACAAGAAAAGAAAGAATCATCTACATGCTAAAAGGAGGACTCTGGCTCATTTGTGGGGTTAAAAATCAACCTTGTCGAGGCTATGAATGCCTGCTGGCAGCAATGGCTCTGCTTGTGGCATCAAAGTATTATCTTACATTGTCAAATGTTCTCTATTCTATTACCACCTATGGATTCATTTCTAAGGAAATTTCCCATTTGAACAACACTCTTACAAGCCAATATTCATGGTAACTTATGTTATATATTCATTATATTATATTTGTCCAATCACTTTATGATAGTCATTAATACTTACTGCCAATTATGCGTTTATTAATAATACCACTTAAGGTGAAAATCTTTTGACATAATGATTTAAATATTTCTTTTTTTATTTTTCGGCCATTTTACCTCTTATACGTGTATTGCTTTAATTGCTTTGTCATAATTTGCACCGCTTTTATGGATTGGTTGCCTGCATGTGAATTACCAATTTGTTCTCTTGCTTTTAACATGCTTGGCGGATGTGGACGCCATTTTCTCATTGGAGGGGGGATGGTTTGTGTGTGAACAACATGTGTGACAGTTATGGATAATTGAGTGATAATTATTAAATTGATTTCCGGGCAAAGGATTGCATGATGATTATGTATGCATAATAATTATCAAAGTATTTCTGATTAGAGAAAATACGACAACCATTATGGATGGCATATAGATTGATTATCAGCCTGCGTCAAATTTTTCTGATGAGACAAATGACTTGACTGTATATGTTGTTAATTCCCAAAACAACGTCATTTTCCTGTTAATTTATTTAACATTCTTTGATGTTGTTCTAAATTGCGAAAGTGCAAGAGAAGTCCATGCGAGTGAACTAGTCACAGGGAAACAACACCCATGGGAGGTAGAGCTATCCAAAATGAACCTACATTGCTCATGGGATTGGACCAGGCTCGTACAATTCTCGAGCATGCCGACTGGCTATAATATCTGAATAAATTGTACGGATTTCACGAAGAAATGACACTTGAATTCTTGCAGAATTTGCAGAATGGTAGCACCACAGTAAGGGGCAAGGACATAATAGTCTCTGAAGCAGTCATAGCCGAAGTCATTGGAATTCTAGATGAGGGAACAAAGTGGATCAAGTGTCGGTAATATCAAGGAGAGAATGAACCGTCGGATCACTACATATCGTGACCATCGGATTGTATGTTACAAAAATACATAGTAAAGAAACACACTTTACCTAACTCTACACTAGACCAAGTTATACTTAACTATTTCCTATGTGTCAGAATATCCTGACATCCCCCCTTAAGAACAACTTGGGATAGGATTGAAGGATTTACATATATGACACAATAGGAGAAGGAAGGAGGCACTAGAGCCTATCCCCCCTTAGTGACAACTTCCTAAAATCCAACCATAAATCGAAGTTTAGTAAACTTCGCCTCTGTGAGGGCCTTTGTGAAGATGTTTGCAACTTGATCATAGGTTGATTAATATTGTACTTCAAGAACATGGTCGTGAATGAGCTTTCTAATGAAGTGCATGTGCAGTTCAATGTGTTTTCTACGCTGATGTTGGACTGGATATTTGCATAGTTGAATGGCACTTTGATTATCACACCAAAGTGTAGTCGGATGCTGCTGCTGAAAGCCAAACTCTGACAGGATCTGATGAAGCCACAAGGCTTCCTTACTAGCTTCTACGACACCACGATACTCTTCTTCTGCTGAAGAAAGAGAAATGGCACCTTGTTTCTTGCAAGCCCATGTAATAGGTCCTGAACCAAGAGTGGACACATAACCTATAGTAGACTTTCGATCATCAGGGTCACCAGCCCAATCAGAATCAATGAAACCAACCAATAGAGGAGATGCTTTGGCACTGTAATGAATCTCAAATTGAACTATACCTCGAACATAATGAAGTATTATTTTAGCTGCTTTCCAATGACTTTCATGTGGGTTTTGCATAAACTGAGCAACAAGGCACCCAACAAAGGAAAGGTCAGGACGAGTATGGGTTAGATACAAAATTTTACCTACAAGTTGATGATATAAGGTAACATCAACTTCAGGGGAAGTAAAAGTGATTGAATGTTTGGCTCCAGACTGAAAGGGAGAAGGGGCTAGCTTACAATCTTCCATGTGAAAATGGCGTAGAAGATCACAAGCATACTTGGACTGGGAAAGGGAAATACCTTCCTTGGATTGCAAGACTTGAAGACCAAGAAAATAATGCAAGTGTCCTAAGTCTGTCATTTCAAACTTCTCTTTAAGGCTGGACTTCACATGGTTGATAAGGTTGGGATCACTACCAGTGAGGATAAGATCATCAACATAAAGAACAATAATGATAAGAGACTCGCCTACTTTCTTGGTGTAGACAGTATTGTCAGAATAACACCTAGAAAAGCCAGACTCTAAAAGAAAGCTATCCATTTTGGCATACCAAGCCTGAGGAGCTTGTTTGAGACCATAAAGGTATTTCTTAAGCCGACATACAAGACTGGAGTCTATTTGTATAAACCCAATAGGTTATTCCATATAGATTTCTTCATGCAAGTCCCCATGCAAGAAGGTAGATTTAACATCCATATGATGGACTTCCCATTTGAAAGAGGCAGCAAGGGAAAGAACAAGGCGGACAAAGTTCATTTTGGCAACACGGGAGAAGGTTTCAGTATAGTCAATGCCTTCAACTTGTGAAAAGCCCTTAGCAACAAGACGAGCTTTATGTTTATCAACTTTCCCATCTGGTCCATACTTGGTTCTGTAAACCCATTTGCATTTAACAAGTTTTCGTCCCTTTGGTAGAGGAACAAGATCCCATGTATCATTTGCCAATAATCAACGATATTCTTCATTCATAGCTGCATCCCAATCTAGATGGCCTGAAGCTTCTGCAAAGGTGTCAGGATCATAATTCGCTAAAGCTTGAGCCAGTAAAGAAGAGGCTCTATCGAACTGAGAACGTGCACGTCGATGATCTATAGGATCACCAGCAAGATCACCTACTGCATCCCGAGTAGCACGGACCCATTTTGGAAGTTGAGGAGTTGAAGGAGGATCCTGAGAAGGTGGGGGAGGATTTTCATCCTTGCTTTCATCATCTGAAGAAGAAATATTTTCAAAAGTAGAAGAGATAGAGAGAGGTGGCACATCCGCCGAACTAGGCTCATAGGCCAATATATTTTCAGCAAACTTTACATCTCTTCTAATGATAACATTTTTTAACTTAAGTGGAATAAGTCTATATCATTTGATATCTTCATAATATCCAACAAAAATACATTTTTCACTCTTAGGTTCTAAAGCTTTATGTTTCTCATCTGGAATATGCGCCCATGCTTCACTTCCAAAAACAAGAAAGTGACTTACATCTGGTTTAATTGAGCTCCATGCTTCTTTTGGAGTGATATTCTTTAAAACCTTAGTAGGAGTGCGATTTATTATTGCACAGTTAATTTCTTCTGCCCAAAAATTAAGACTAAGTCCTTTAGATTGAAGCATACAATTAGCCATTTCCTTTAAGGTGTGATTCTTCGTTTCAACTACACCATTTTTTTGTGGAGTATATGGAACAATATGTTGCATTTGAATTCCATTCTCAGTGAAAAAGTTGATGAATTGGTTGCTAACATATTCTCCCCCATTATCAGATCTTAGCTTAAGAATTTGATGTCCAACTTGTTTTTCAACAAAGGCCTTAAAGGCCAAGAACATGTTAAATACTTCACTCTTGAGTTTTAAGAAGTATACCCAAGTGCATCTGGAGAAATCATCAATGAAAGTTAAGAAATACTTGTAGCCAGAGAATGAAACAACTAGAAGTG
>APFE030556472.1:24103-71004 GCA_000404065.3 Pinus taeda | reverse complement strand
GCGTTCATTGTTCATCTCATCCTTCTGAGTGAGTATTGCAAGAAGTGAGTTGTTGGAGGAGAAGGTGTATAGCAAGAAATATTTGTTGAAATGTAGGATGTAATGTGTAGGAACTTCTTCTATAGCCTACTTAATACCGGTGAATGTGTTATTTTCCCTCTTACCCCAGCTGTAGACTGCATCCTTCTTGATCATGTCTTGCATTGGTTTTACTATCTACGCATAGTTTGAGATGAAATTTCGGAGGAAGTTTATCTTTCCCAAGAAGGACTACATTGATTTCTTGTTGGCTAGGTGAGGGATCTATGTAATGGTCCAGACTCAGTCTGGATCAAACTTGATCCCACTTCTGGCAATGATGTGCCCAAGGAGATTCCCCTTAGACACTACAAATATGCTCTTTTTGGGATTAAAGGAAATCACGTATTTTCGACATCGCTCGAATATCTTCTTAGATGGCATATGTGGTCTCACCATTTTTTTTAAGAACACAGTCACGTCATCAAGGTACACCACTACGCTCTATCTGTTGAGTCCATGGAAGTCAATGTCCATGGCGTGTTGAAAGGTTGTGCCTTCTTTCATGATCCCAAATGGCATTCGTCTCTAAGCGAACATACCCCACTTGGTATGAAAGGTAGTTTTGAGTCGATCAGGTTCCGTTACCAGAACCTGGTTATATCCTAAAAGCTCATCAAGTAAGGAAAACATCTATGCCCCAAATACCATCTGTAAAATATGCTCCATAGAACGCATAGGGTAATTGTCTTTGTTTGAGGCGCAGTTCAAGTTTTGAAAATCAACACACAAACGGATCTCCCTGGACATCTTACGTACAAGAACAAGGTTGGAAACCCATGTGGAATGACAAACTATGTATATGATCCTTGCATCCAATAGCTTGGTCATCTCTCTCTGTATGAGGGGTTCAAGTGACAGAATTACTTTCCTCAACTTCTGCTGAAACGACTGGACCCCTTCTTTGATTGGAATCACATGTTGGATTATAAACGTTTTGTACATTTTTAGATCATCATATGTCCATGCGAACACATCCCAATACTACTTGAAGAAACAGACAAAGGCTTGCCACTCATGTTGTGTGTAGCATGTACCGAGATTGACGAACTTTGGATCTTGTTCTATTCCCAAGTTTACCTTTTCATGCATCATGGTGGAGCTATGGGTTTTATTGTTCCTTGGCCCCTGAAAGTGTTTCTGCAAGTCATAGAGATTTTCTAGAGATACCACACCCTTAGGGATGAGGTTATCTTTCTTTTCATCAACCCCAATTTGCAGAGACTGCTCGTGGTCATCTTCGTCAATCGATGCGTCTTTAAATACATCAACATTGGCCATGGAGTGCAATATCTGTTGATCATCGTAAAAAATACATAGATTAGTTATGTTATCATGGATAGAAGGCTTGTACAAAATTTCAACAATAAATCTATCCCTAAGTGGTGACATCCTAGAATTTGCGTTTGCTAAAACATTGGAAACTGCATTATGCATTCTTGGAATAACAATGATCTTGAATGCTTGGAAGTTAGAGATTATTTGTCATACCTCTTGCTGGTAATTTTTGAGATGAGGTGATAAACAATGTATGATGTTGCATCCCTTTTGTACCACCATTTCTGAATCACTGACCACTTTCAACGCAATAACATTGAGGTTGATGTCATTTTTCAAGCCCAACATGAGTGCTTCGTATTCAACAATGCTGTTTATGCACTCAAACTCCAAGCTACTCAAGATCAAATGTTTCCTATGCTTTGGGTCAATCAAGACACACATGGCTCCAGAGCCATCCTGTGTCTTTGATCCGTCGAAGTACATGGTCCATAACTCATCTATACATGGATCGTTCGACATGCTTGTACTACAACTATTGCTACTAGTGTTACAATGTGTTGTACAAGTTTCATTTCCATCAGTTAGAGAAGGAAGGAGACCCAACTGCATGTCTGGTGGGGTTGGAGTTGGCTATGCGAGATAACAACCTAGTGTTGTTTCCAAGAGGCAGTTTCCGAACATGAGCTCTGAAAAAGACAACGATTTGTTCCCACCATTGATGGGAGTGATATTGTGTCTCATGTATCTCTCATATAACACTTAGATTTGATTTCTTTTGCCCTGATACATAAGCCACAAGTGTGACCATTCTGTAGTAAAGTACCCATTCAGCTTGCTGGACCAGTCTCTGCAGAGAAAAAAGCCATATGCTTCAGGTATGTCCAAAACAAAAGTTTTGATGCACTGGTGAACTCGGTCGTGATGAGATAGTCGGATGATCACATCCTGAAGTTCACCAATGGTTGGTACGCATGTCCGATCAAGTTGTATCATCTGCACAGATGTCTTGCTCCATTTCGAATTGATCTACTTGGCGATGGAGATTGGCATGACATTAGTTGATGCGCCAGAATCAACCAAACAGTTGTGAACATTGCATTTAAAGAATTTGAATGAAAGTAAGAATGGAGGGCAAACAAAGTTTGATTCTTCCATCCGGAGTGTGTTAAGAATAGTTGTGAGTGAATCGGGAGATGTGCTTGCTCCCTTTCTAATAGAGGTTTGGTTGTCAGCAGATGTTTGCCCTAGTGTGCGTAGCATAATATCTCGCTGACTTTGAATCTTAGCTAACTCGAATAAAGATATGTTTGCGCAAGTTTTCTTCATGTCTTCCACAATGTTGTAGTCAAGACCGGGTAGACTCACGGAGATGTATAGGGTCATACTTGTGTTCATATTGTCCGACAGAGTGTTCTGCAGTTTACTGCTCATGGACATACCTTGTCCACTACTATGTTCCTGGGCTTGGTTTGTGTTTTCTACTTTTAGACGACCGGTGGATCAACCTTCCTCAACAGTTTAAGATTTTCTTGCTTTTCCCCCAATGAAGGGGAACCCCTTGAATTCTGAGATTTTATCGACCATTTTGCTTATGGGGATGCTTCTCAGTGTTCATTTTCTATATTTCTTATTAGCACTGATACATATTGATCACCTTTCCAGTGCTGGGTGCCTCATCAAGTGTAGCATCTTTGTCATCGTCTGTGTCTCTCCACTGGAACTACGTACTGCTTACTACATTTAGTGCATGGTTTCATATTGAGTCCACCAACCATTTCCATTCCAAAAAAGAGCCTTCTGGGTGATCATCTTCATGGAATGAGCAAAAATAATTGTTCACGCACTATTCTATCTGGAACACTGAGTTGGAGCTCTGTGCAGTTTTAGCGAGGAAGCGATTGTTGCCTGATGACATGCTTCCATTTTTTTGTCTAGGAGGCTAGCTGCTCATAGATGTGTCAATCGTTCGTTGCTTCAGCTCAAACACTTCTGTTGTCAAGTTCTTGACAAGACAAGTAAGGGTTTCAATGTCACTTGCTTCCTTGTCTTTACCATTGCTCGTCGCAGCCTGGGGCTTCCTACTTGCATCTATGGAGTCTTTCGTTGGTTTGTCATCCTTGATGACTCCAATCATGCGAAGGTCTTTCTCCATAGCGATTGCCTCATCGTAGTTTTCTAATAACGTTGGTTTCATAGCTCACTTGATGAATTGCACAATGCTGGTTGGCAGTGCAGATGTATAGTAGTTGACAGTGATGGAGTAATGAGGTTTCATGTCTGCTGCAAAGTTGTTCAATATGCGTAGAAACCTCTTATTGAAATCTGTTACCTTTTCTTTCGCCTCCATCTTCAGATTGCCCAACCCTTTGAGAAACATGGTCAGGGTCTTGTCATCAGCAAATTTTTTGAAAAGAACTTGTTTGAACATACCCCATTTATGGATGGAGATGTCGTCCTACCATACCTCGAGTGTCTGCAGCTGTAGGTAGAAGTTGTCCAATTGATCTTCTGCCTTCACTGTTCTGTCAGGGTCATAATTTTTGAGTATTCTCTCCAAACACTTTCGCATCCTGTGGAAAGCACCTGGGAGAGCCACTGGTCCCTGAGTCATCCATTCCAAGTTTGGTTAGCCATGTCTTCTTCTTCTTTGTCCTCCTCCTCTTCTTCAGAATCTTACGGTTTCGACTCCGAGTCTATTGGTTCATCTCCACCTCCACCTCCTCTACTACCTTCCCCTCCGCCTCCTATACTGGAATCTAAGCCCAAGATCATGAGGGTGTCTCGTTCTCCTTGTTGGAAGACTAGAAGTTCTTCTCTGTTCTCAACAGCTTTTGACAGACCTTCGAGTGTGGCAAGAACTGTTTCTTCCATCGATGATACAACAACTCCTATGGGAGTGGTATTTGGATTCCTTGATGTGTATGGAAGATCTTGTATTCCTGGGATTAGTCTGACTGCTTTTGCAAACTGACGGGTGATGGGACAGACAAAGCGGAGGTGAAGATACACAATTTCATGTTCACGTTTGGGAAGTGAGAAGTAACCAAATTTAGAGTTACATGTAGGTGAGAGAGAGTGCAAGTTATTGCCTTGAATAGATGATTGATGAGTGTGGGTGAGAGGACATTCAACCATAAACAATTGGAGGCCCTCCTTCTAGCACAAGAAATGTTGACGGTGCTGGACCCGCCAACATTCAGGGAATCTCCCCAGTATGAAGTCCCAAATAGACCTCAACCATTAGCTTTAGGTGTCCCATCCGGTATGATGGCTTGGTTTCCATTGTCTTAAAGGTTTGCCTTAACTCTTGCTTGTCAGAACATGAGACTGGTTTGCTTTGTCTTCAAATAACAAGGTTCACGTGCTTGGTGAGTGGTTAGTGTTACTTGTGTCAAGGTTCTTCCACCACATAGGGAGAGGGCGAAAGTGAGTCTCGAGTTGAAAGGGAAGAGTCCCAACTATGTTAGAGACACAAAACACAATAGGACATGCACAACTTCTGGCAGAGTAGTCCACATGGATGCGGCACTCACAAACACACAATGAATGGATAGCATGTACACCACCTAGCGGAATAGTCCACATGAGTGCAATGGTTGTTACAACAAGTTTATGAGAAAGGTTTTGTTTAGTGTCCAACGAAATAGTCCACATGAGCGAGACAACGTTAACAATTTATACAACACATTTTTGAAATCATATGTATTAGAACAACTAAAATAGTTCAACTGTCTTAATATAGGTTAAAGAAACATGCATTACAAGTGTCCAAAGGATAGCCTTACAAACAAATACAATACATGTGTTAAAACATGTTGGCCTATTATCAGGATTCTAAATTAAGCGAAAGTTCCAAGACACATCGGTACACCATTACATCACTAACCCCGATAGTGGGGTGTTGGAGCCACTACTCACTCCTGAGTCAAAGGAAAGACTACAGACTCTCAAGGCTATGTGGGAGGAGCCAAGGTGAAAAGTCTTTTGCATGTACAAATGACGGGTATATATAGCCAAGAGTGAAACTGACACTTGTGATTGTTTGAATTCCCTCATGACTATTTGACTTACATGACTCTTCAACTTTACATGTGGGTCTCCTGTACTTCTACGTTACATTATATTGATTACAACAGTATGGCCCATAGTAGTGACGTGGCCAAGATGACTCATGATATGTCTCGACACAACATAGATGGTATGTTCATGCTGGTGGTGGTGTCCATGTTGAGCTGTAGTGCTGCTGAGTAATGCATGTGCTCTTCATGTATCATAGCTTCACCTCCACATGGCAAGGTGTGCGAATTCTTCGATGATCTTGGTCTTCGCTTGATGTTGCACGTGCATGTCTCTACTTCGCTTGTACATGGAATGCTCCATGTGTTCATCCGTTCGTGAACAAGTCTCCTAGCATGTGCTCCTTGTTCATCCCTTTCATCATCGCGCCATATCTCATCCATGTACCTATATCCACAATCACTCATGACGAGACGACATCAAATCGAGAAATCTCCTAGTCTACCATGATGCATTGTCTTTCGCTTTTAGGTGCAGGTGACCAGGAGAGAGGACAAGGCTCTAAAACTACATAGAGCACATTTCAGGCTGGGATGCGAGCTCCGTCTACTATCAAGGAAAATTGTGCAGAGGTCACCAGGAGTTTGAGATGGACAACCTGGATCAACAATGACTATCTGTGGGATTTGGCTCCACTGAAGGGCAGATCTGTGCAATTTTTATAGGGAGGCAGTACAGGAAGGAGGGAGGACATTGACAGTGAAAGTTATGCAGATTCTCTTAGGAGGCTAGTAGTGGGCTGCAGGAGCTTGCTGGCCAAAACTGCACAGAGCTGGGAGGCTGGCCTACAGGACATCCCTGTGCAGTTTCTGACCTGAGCGGGAGGTTGTGTAGTTGGGAGGAAGCACATGAAAACTGTTTAGTTTTCAGGAGGAGTAGCATATTGGTTGATAGGATGACCAGATGATAGAATTACGCAAATTTTGAGGAAAGGGCAGTGATGGGTAGCAGGTGTTCGTCCAGCATGTCTGCATAATTTCTTCAGTCAGCAGAGACGTGCATGCTTGGTAGCTTCTGCACAATTTTTTGGAGTGAGGCCTGGGGTCACTACCCATTCAAACTCTCTGTTTGATAAGTTGGAGGCTTGATGGCTTTACTTGCGGGAAACACAGATTGAGATGGCTTGCTGAGAAAATTTTACATTATTCTAGGTCAGAGTGTGTCAGGCCGACTCCAGGATTGTGTAGTGCAGACTACCTGGGAGGCAGCCTCAACCTCTGCACAATTTTGGGTAGCAGTACATGATCAGTGAGAGTTGAGACTATGCAGTATAGCTGAGGGAAGGTCCGACTGTTGGAGGGTGGTCCGGTCGACAAAGTTTCAGCAAAATGACTAAGTGTGTGAATGAGTGACTTCATACATGCATGACCTTGCGAACACAAACTCAACATGACTTGACGACAAGACACCTCGAACCATCAAGTAAACATACTCAGTTTGATTAACCAATGAGTTCGGGTGACAAGCGTGACACTTGTGATAGATCGTTGAATGGCCGCGACGACATTGCATACAACTTCGTGTGTGAGTGCAATAAATGATTACATATCAAATACAACTTGTACACATGAAGAGGGACTTTTTGCATAACCAAAACATGATTGTAAGCATTACATTGTGACCAACATGTTAAAAGATGTCTGGTGAATGGTCAAGCGAGGAGGGTGCAAAGGCTCAACACGAGCTCATGTGGACAGAAGCACCATGGATAGCCTATTTTATCTGGGAAGTAATATTTTTTCCCGCCTCCAACTTCTTGTTGTCCAAAAATATTCGCAAGATTCTGTCAATAAGACATAAGTACAGATAGCTGGCAAAGGTCTTTTTAACATCGGGGAATCTATGATTAATAAAAACATCCAAGGGAGGAGAGTAATAAGTCGAGGAAGAAGATGAGACCATGGAGGAGGAAGCAGCAGAAGCCTACGGGCATAGAGTTAGGCTCGCCATTGATACTGAAATTTGGAGATGTGTGGCCTAATAAACTCAATAACAACACAATGAAACTTCAAGGGAAAGACAAATTTTATGTATGAATTCCTGTGAGTACGCATATGCCGTTTGTGAGGCATTGAGAAATGATGTGATGTGAGTTCTTTGGATTCCAAAGATGCGTGGCCAAGACGAGCTTGCCACAGAGTCCTCATTTTGAAATTGCATGGAATCCTTATTGAACACTTCCCAACACGCATCAATGGTTTTTTTTGGTAATGTCCCACCAACATGTGAAAAAGTACCACTTGCTCAAATATCATCCACTGCTTTTACTTTGTGGTCCACATTGCATAGAATCTTTGTTGAATAATCCCTAACATGCAACAATGGTTTTTGTTTTTGTTAATGGCTCATCGAAAAGTGAAGAGGTACCACTTTCTCAAATATCATCCACTGCTTTTACTTTGTGGTCCACATTCCATAGAATATTGGTTGAATACTTCTCAACAAGTAGTAATGGCTTTTTTTATTGTCTTTAAAGGTGCAAAGATACACTAAAGTAATTGAAGATTTGGGAAGGTCATCTCCCCATGAACATAACTTATTGTTGAATACATGTGCATAAGGTCTTCCAAAATTTCCAATAAGATTTTCATGAGCTCACTCACAAAAGAGAATGATAAGTATCTTGTTTCCATAGCAAAGATCCTTGTCTTATGATGATTAATTGAAGTCGGTTTAGCAAAAATAGTTGGGTAATATCAAAAACTTGTGTCTGGAGCAAAGCTTATGGTCTTGATTTTTGTAATTTAGGGTGGTTAAGTGAAAGGAGGAGAAAACAATGGTTAGAATCACAAGGCCCTGATATTTCCTTGAGCTTGACATAGGAAGTGTTTGTGAAGAAAACCATTGCTATCCAAAGTAAAGCTAGTAGTCCTGGTTTTTGTAATCTAAAGCTAGTAAATGAAGGTTCGAGTTGAAAGGCCACAAGATTTGCAAGAACTCCACAAAAAAATATATTTTAAAAAATAATTTGTACCCAAAGCACAGCTCCTCGTATTCAGTGATGTATTTCAAGTTAGTTAAGGGATAAGAGCAACAGAAAAAGCTTCAAGTTGCAGGATTTCCACTATTTTGAGTGCCACATCGAGAACCCCAAGATCAACGTTGATCTTGGTTTGTAGGCATTTGAAGCCCCAACAAAACCAGAGGGATCCCATTAACATCGAGATGGTGATCCTTGTCTAGCGATTTGGGTCTAGTAACAAAAATATGAGAAGCCGAGTATCAGAAGAAAACCAGGGCAGGCAGTATTCAAAGTGCCACATGCAAAGAAATGGTTTGACGGAGGAAGACGAAAATGGATGCATCTTATTGGACGGGATGAATAGTCTCTACCCAAAGAAACCCTAGAGAGAAACCTTCGACGATAATCACAATATAGAACAATCAAATATTGATATGATAATTCCACTTTGATTTTTATTCTTTGTCTAAATACATTCTTCATAGTTCAATCTTATTTTCATTCAATATACAAACACAACCCAAGACAAAGGCATCTATCAAGAGTAGATCACTTTTTCCTTACAAAGCACCAAAGAGATATTTCATGTGGCTCAATTTGGTTTAAATATGACGCCAGTGCATGTACAAATCTCATTTCAGGTGGACAATTATTTGTTTTATTCAATAATGTTATTGCATAAAAAAATTATATCAACAAAAACTAAACCAACAAACTTAAATAGTATAAACTTTTATATTTTGAAATGATAATATTATTGTAATTTATTAAAAAAAAATGTAAACTATTCATCACAATAGATAATACACATACATTATATTATAATTATGCATTAAATCTCCCATTCAATTCCAAAGTCAAAGATATTGTAGAAAAAAATTGACACAATAAGAACATATAGCCTTTATCTATACAACAAACAACATTGTTATAACTTCTATTAAATTTGTTTGATCATATAGAATCCTACATTTCATACATTCAATTACAGTTTGTAATTCTCATCTTTCATAATATATTTGACTATACTATAAAAAATTGATCATTCTATTCAATTCAAAGTGCTTATACAAACTCACCTCAAGTCACCTCCAACTTCTAGCCTCCCATAATTGAAAATTCACTTTCCTTTTCACATTGGTGAAATTTTATTACAATTATTGGCTATCCGTTTAGTTTTACAAATGAGTTCCAATATAAGGGCAATACCCAAATGAAACTAAGATGTAAATAAGAATGAGACATGTTACTCTGAGACATATAATTATTACAGTTCCTCAAATTAAACTCACATGTAAATAGGAATGACAAAGGCCGATCTAAGATAAGAATAAAAAACCAACTTTTCAAGTACAAGAATGAAAGCATATGTACAGAGTTCTCATCCTGCAGGAGATACATCGAGCATAGATGAAAAAGATTTAAGAGGTGGCATAAAAAAATTAAATTCCTCTAAAATATCAACTATTAAATAGCTAGCAATTGCCCCAAAAGGTGCAAATAGAAGTAATTAAATTGTAAAATAAGTTGTAATAAAATTTATTAAGTTATTTGTATTTTAAAATGATGATTTAGTTATATAGTTGATCTTCAACCTTAAAAAGTGAATTCCTCTCAACCCTATTGCCACAATGGTCCTTACTTCCATCAATGTCCTGAGTCTCTTGGTTCCTATCAAGTTAAAGCTAAGTACATTCTTTTGATCATATCAAGTTAAAATTTTCATCATAAAATAAGAAGTTGATGGTATTAATGAGATATGCCACTAGAAGTAATCAACCATAAATCCCTACCAAGGATATCCTATTAAAATTTCAATAATCACCACACCCAAAGGTGATTTAAAATTCATGACAACAATACCTAAATATAAAAATAAGGTTCAAGTGTTATCTCTGTGACCATGCTATAGAGTCAACTTGCCAACGCTATCTCAATGTCCAACATTGGCCTCTAATAGCTGAATATAGAGCCATTATGTTATCTTCAAGGAATGTTTCAATGTTTAGCTAAAACTCTAGTACCAAATAATATATTCACAAAGTATGTAAATAATGGATGAAGACCTATTGATAACTTGAATGTTATAGCAAGGAAGAAACCATCATTAGTGCACTTGTAAATCCTTTGTTGTGTTTCCTTGAACAACTAGAATTCCTCCAAACATTCTTTTGCTAAAAATAATTTAATTATTATTTATTATACTCCAAAACTCCCACTGAACCATTATAAATGATTAAATTATTGAAACATTTATATGACTTCTATGTGCCTTGAATTTTTCATAGAGAAGGGATTTTTGTTAGTAGATCTTGTTATCACTCCAAAATTTCCAAGGGTTGTTCAGTGTGTTAAAAAGAAATATCATAGGTAACTACAAACCTACTTTGGAGCTTAGGATCTAGCCTTCCTAAACTTAGAGAGGGCTCTCTCTGTATTATTTAACTTTGTTTACTAAAAGGATTTTAGGCTAGTTATGGATGCTTGTTTTTGGGTTGGTTTAGGTTGAGTTGATGGAATTACTGACTTAGATGAATAGGTGATTTTCCATTTTCCATTGGGCTATGGAGTCAATATGACTTTGAAAATAGAACAAAAACAAACCATAAAAAAAATGTTACAGGGAAAGATAGGTGAGAAATATCAGATCTCAAGGTTGGATGGTGAATTGATTTTTTAATCAGGATCAAGGAGAAACTAAGAATTCCTCAAACCAGATACTTAAGAAGGATGAAGAAGATCAATTGGGATCAGAGGGAAATTAAGAATTCTCTAAACCAGATATCAGAAGAAAACATAGAAATGTATAATAGTAAAAGTAGAGTGTAATATTTAAGCAAATTCTGTAGTAAAATTCCAGTTATAACATTTAGATTTTAGAACACATATGAGTTTATGGAATACTTTAGAAAAAGAACATGAACGATGAAAGTTGTACTTAACCGAGATAGTTCAACACATGAATCCTGTAAAGAAGTCTCAAGTCCCTTTATAACTTATTATGCCTGTCAATTGGAAGTTGGTATAATAACCGTTAGGTAATAGCTCAATCAGCTACAGAAATAATCAGAAATCCACCCTTAATACTTCAAATGGAAGAAGTATTTATATAATACTTTTTCAAAAATATCCTGCCAATTGACTAGGATTTATTTTAGGAAAATAAATATCTTTATACAAAAAGATAGTGACACCTGTTTAACTGATAGAAATCTGTCCCTTTTTATTTGCTTGCTGTAACTAGATCTAATTCTCTTTCATGCTGTCTACTCCTTTCACTTGCTTGTCATTCACCTGATTCTCATTTTTCATCCTTTATAGTAAGTCAAACCATTTTTCCCATGTTTCTTCATCTGGGAGTTTGATTTTCATCATCCTCCGATAAATCTCATATGCTTCTGTATGTTTGGAAAATGTAGGCTTGTTCACAAACAAGTGATTTACCTCATGCTTGAGGTAAAAGAAGTTTTCCATAGTCTGGAGGGAGCACTTTTCTTGTGGGCACACCTTTCATTGATGAACTGTTGGAAGTTTATATGGCTACTTCTCTCATCTTCTTATCATAGTCTTCATCTTTCATCAGTTTATCATTGATTAACAAAGGATTAGGCAGACCCTTCTGTCTCAATACTTCAAACTTGTCAAAAAAACCTGTTTATTGCAAGTTTCATGTTTTGACATTTCTCCTCAAGCTGTATCATTAGATTTCTCTTGGAAATAACTTTCTTCACTTCTAGAATGGTCTCTTTTCTATCAGTTATTCCAAGCTCCCGTAATTCATACTTGTTTTTAGAATTTAGAAATTTGATTATTTTAGAGGCTTCCTCTGGTTTCTCCCTAAGATCTGCTTTTACCATTTGAATTGCCTCACTAGCTTCCTTCACTAAATCATTTTGTTCATATATTGCTTGTATAGATAGCCAAATATCATTAACTGAGTTAATGATATGGCCCATAAATGTTGCTTTGCTTGGGCCAAAGGCTACTTTAGTGACAATTCTTTTTCTAGCTGGTGGATCCTGTCATTCAATCTATTGGCTTTTTTTTTCTCAGCTTGATGCATTACTTCTGCTAATTTCTTTTCATCTTCCAAGCTCTTCACTTGCTCCTTGAGCTTATTAATATGTGTTGTTTGAATGGACATATCCTCCATAGCTTGAATCAATTTGTTGGCCTCATCAGTGGGATGGGTTGTTGATGTTGTTGATGTTGTTGCTGTTGTAGATGATGTAGTTGCTGGAACTGTTGTTGATGCCATTGTTGCTATAACTCCTATGGGAATAGTAGTAATGGGAACTACTTCTCTGCTAGCCTATTTCTCCGATACCAGTTTATCCATTTCTGTCTCCATTTCCCTTAGTTGAGTTGTCAACTAGATGATTAATTTCATCATCTCATCCTTTTTATTAAGTGTCTCCAAAACCTCCTTGGTTTGGGGATGTTCAGTAGTTTGTAGCTTTAGTTGTTTCTTGAGTGCAACTATGGCTACATTTTTCTTTTTAATGAGTTCTTCTGCTGCCTTGATATTAGTTGGATTATAGCCAATTTCAATTACCAAATCTTCTAGTGACTTAATCCTATTATCCTTTGCTTGTGATGATGCCCTTTACAGATTTAATTGTGACTGTACATTTTCAAGAGAATTCTTCAATTTCTGGATACTTGGAGCTTTTTGGGTCATGGTTTATCATTTCTCCTACCTATTTATGAAATTCAATCCGGTGAATTGGGTGCACATCCTAAACATGAATTTCAAAGGTTGTTTTCTTGTAATATTCTAAAGTTTTTGGGGCCTTTACCTCTGGCTTTAAGAAGGTCATCTGCATCTTCCTAGTTTTTAGGTCAAAAGTTGAAAGTAACCTACTCTGATCATTGGGAGTTTGCTTCCAATATTGTGTACATATTGCTGTTTTTAATGCCTCATTTCTGATTTTAATTTCTTTGTACCTTTCCATGATATCTTTCTCTTTGTCCACTATTTTTCTAGATGATGAAACCTCTGCATTATTCTGACTTTGCATGATTTGTGCACTAGAAGATGAGGGCAGAGGTGTTTCTTCTACATGTGTTGAGGGTGCATCACCCCTGATGATAATCTCTGTTTTTGCTTCAATTATCTTTTCATGCTCTATTACTAAGTTTAGCTTGGTTTTCTTTTTGCTTACAAGCTTAAATTTAGTATCAGAGGTGGTTTCAGCTGAGTAGGATCCTTCTTCTCTAGCCCTTTTTGAACTTCTGTCGTGTGGGTCTGAAGTATGTAAGATGGAACTAGTAACAACCTACTTATCCATCTCCTGAATAGTATTTTCCAACCACTCTGATCGGTTGGAATAGTTTTTAATTTCTGGTTTTGACTCATGGATGAAGGGGGTCAATTTGAATTTGAATCTTAATTTATTTATGACACCTAAAGGATCACAATTCCATTTGAAACTGCTGCTGAACTTGAACTCTTGTAAAAATCTATCTGCTTCCTTTCCAAGATTTCTATTGTTACATATGAAAGGCCCTATTTGGTTTTTAATCTTGAAATGGGTCTTCTTTTTGGCAAAAAGGAAATGGATTTAATCATAATTCAAGATTTGTCTAATTTATTCCAAGGAAAATAGCCTCATTGGGAGGTATTTGGGAAGCTTGTATGGAACTAGATGGCTTCCATACACTTTGATCTCTGTATGATTTTGGTATAAATACTAGTCTCCTGTTTTACTTTGATATGATAAGTGTAATACCTTCTTTATCTCTTCACTGATTCTGGGCTGAATGCTACTGCTTAGCATATTAACAACTAGATAAATAAATAAATCAATGAAGTCTTTGTAGCTGAATTCTGTGGAATCCTTTTTAATCAAGGATGTCCAAAAGAGAACAGATTGGGGATTACCCTCTGTGTCCAAATTTTGGAGGCTGACTACAAAACTTTCTGATTGAAAATATGAAAATATGTGGAACAAAACTAAGGAGTATTTGAAAGCTCCCTCTTCTGGCAGCTTGACTAGCTGATCATGCATTGTGTCTGCTAGGAATTGGGCAAAGTTGAAGGTTATAGCAGGAGGCTGGTTTGGGCTAATGATAGAGAAGAAACCTAGGATGGATTCATCTACATGTTCATCAGTAAAGTATCCTAATATACAAGATAAAATGGTCACAATTTGCTTGGTTTTTTCTTGGAAGATAGCAGTAGAGTATGGTGGGTTCTTTTTACAAATTTGAGCTGTTTCAGGGAGGAAGGTTTGGAAGATTTGAGACCTCTTAGGAAAGTATAGCTTTATGTAAGGCTCATTAAGGGTTTCAATGGAGAAGGGAAATGCCTCTGATTATTTTTGAATTTGCAGCATTTGATTGATGGATTGAGAAGTGACAATAAATAGGATTTCTTGGGCTGGGGTGACTATGGCTCTTTCATTTGGCAAATAGTTGTTTTGGCATAGTCAGATGATTTTAGGGAACAGGTAGGTCTGTGGGAATATGTATTTAGGCAAGTTTGACTAACACAGATGGATATCATCACCCTGGTCAATGTATTTGTCATGGATCCAGTAGTGGAGCTCCAAAAGGTTGGAACCTGTCATTATATCAATAATTTTATAGTCTTTATCGGCCAAGGGTAGGTGTTCGACATTTGCTATTGGGGGTTGAAGAGGGTTTACAATTAGAATGCTCTAAGAAGCCATTAATTGGGTTCAATTTATCAATTTCTGAGTTCAATTGATGGAGCAGAGTACTAGAATTGCCTAGAAAACAATGAATTTCAGTTGCAAAGGGGTCCAGCCAACAATAGGGGCTTTGTTTCGGGTTGGTGATAGATTTTGGTATTTTCTCGCAAGTTCAACAACAATGGTGAAATAACAAATTCTCGGGGTTTTTGTTATTTCACCTTCTTTGGGAATTGGCGGGTTTTTTCATAGCGCGACAGTTAATTACATAGCATGGTGGTTTATCGCATAGTGCTTGGAGGCAGTTTGGGGGTTTATCGCATCGCCAAAAGGTGGTATAGTGGTTTGGGGCTGGGGGATCCGATACAATGTGGTGGTGCTGCGTGGCAGGGGAGGGGATGAATGAAACCACCCATTTCGCAACCTCTCCTCTGTTTTAAAGTGTTATAGACATATTTGGGCACTGCAACCCCAATCACATATGTCGATAAACCAAGGGCTCTTAAACCCTTAAAAGTGTTGTTTGACACCCTAAAGGATCATGGTCAACTGATTACATCATTTCCCAGAAGTTCGACCTGAAAAACCACTCAGAACTAGTCAAAACTGGACCATACAGACTGCTCCATGCTAACGGTACGATGCATACTGACTGTAACACTAGCCAGGTGCGATGCATACTGAAAGAGCCTTCTGTAGGGTGCGATGGGCGAGAGTAGACAAATGGCAGAGACAGTTTGCTAAGTGGAAACATAGACAATCTTCTAGAAAATTCTCATATGACACTTGCCTCTCTGAATTCGCCGAAGGATGAGTAAGAGATCATGAAATCTCCAAGTGGAACCAAGAACTATTAGTGAAATGACACTAATAAAAAACCCAGAAGCTGACTCACCCCTATGCGAATATCTATATATGGATCCCTCATCACAGAGATCTAGAGGCTGGAATTTTGTAATTTGTAAGGAAGTGTTGTTGGTTTCTCTTTGAGACATTCTATTGTTGGGTGATCTTGCTTTTCATGAGGTGAAGAGGGCTTTCATGCTAGGAGGATGATGCTAGATCAGACAATTGGGTTGTAATCCTCTCTTCTACTTCTACTATCAATAAAGTTCTTTGAGTTTTCCTCCATATAATCGTGTATTTGTGAATCTTGTTATTTGTGGATGCAATTGTATGGTTAATGTATTTTTGATTCTCCATTGTTTATGGTATTATAGATCTCTATTCTTTGATGGTGTTTTGTTGCTTTGCCTCTACAGGTATTCTCTAAAGTAGGACAAGTAGGAAAGGAGTGGCAAGCTCTATCAAGGGAAAGAGGAAACAAGCAAGGAGCCAAGTGAAAGATATAGGTTGGTGCTCTCTCCTTCTCTCTTATCTATCATACATAAAGGAAAACACAAGTTACTTTGAATTGTTTGTTTCTAAGATAGCTACCCGTATTAGTGGTACTAACAAATCAAGTAGACACTAGTTTTTCCGGAAACAAAATGGCAACTCCACTGGGAGCAAATAGTTTGTTTGTTTGTTACTGTTGTTTGCTTTATAAACTACAAACAGAGCTTGAAGTTAATCCAGCTAGCCTTCGAACTGCTTTTGCTATGCAACTGTAAAGTAGATCAACGCTGCTTCAGTCAATCTCCGGGTTGGTTTATGAACTGAACATCTGACTTGCAAACATCCTAAGTGCCCTGGTGGTAGCTCAATAACCTCATAAGATCATACCCCTATACTTTGTGTTTACTATCCATCATAGCTCGACCTAAATCAATGAACTTAGCTGCAAATTTTGAGCAAAAACCAAGCTCAGTTTCATTCCCTGGTCCATCGCACTATCTCTCATTAGCAGTCTGGATGCATCGCACTTCTCATGTGCTGCAGGTGAGATGCATCCCTCTTTCCCTTAAGGACAGGTGCGTTGATTGAATGAGATTGTTTCCCTCTCTGGAATTTGGTTTTTTCTTCATTGTTTTCAGCTCTATTCAGTAGTTTTGTTGCTTATGATTAGTATATCATTGTTGAAGCCTTCTTCCTTTACATTATTCAACCTCCATTGATCAGGAATTGTGAATGTTTTTTTTTTATGTATTTTTCATCATTTACAATCCTCCTTTGCGAAAAGTAGCTTAATCGAACTGTCGTCTTTTGACTCAAAAGTGTCGTAATTGTCATTTTGAGTCAAGAAAAAGAGTGTCATAAAGTATTCCTCTTTTAGATAGTTGATTGTACTTTTGTCATTGTATTTGATTTGAATTGTCAAAATTTGAGGTGTCGAAAGCAGTTTTCCATTCGAAATCGAAAGTGTCATTTTAGTCTTCCTTTCATTTTGAAAAAGAAATTGTTGAAGTGTTGCTTTGAAGAAAATAGTTCAAATATGTACTTAGTTTTCCTTTTTTGCATTCTCACATTAAGGAAACGGAAAAACAAATACATGCATGTGCATTTGCATTTAGACTGCATGTGGAAAATGATTTAGGAAAAGTGCATTTAGTGTGTGCTCTCTGCTCTCTGTTGAAAGAATCGTACTTTTATTTCCTTAGTAGCTAGGATTTTCATTGCTAAAAGAAAACAAACGATTGTTTGTCATTTTAGATTGCATATTTAGGAATTTTACATCTACAACATGTGGTAAACATTGAGAGTCAAACTTCTAAGAAAGATCAACTCTAAAATAAAATTCAATGAACATAAAATGAACATATAGAATTCTAGGCTAGAGACGTGTTCCGGTGTCATAAAACTTGGTAACTATCATTTTCATCGAAGGTTGGGTGATTCCTCCTCTTTGATACGACAAGTGCTAGTACGTACTTGTGCTCCCCGTATCATCGAGTATATATTGGGAGACCACAATAGGTTGATATCCTTTATCCTTAGGAAGCCGTGTCTGCCGCCCTACCGATCGCACTACACTGAACACAACATTCGGGAAGATTGACTACTGTACGTAAAGTCCTTGGTAATTTCTCTTTAATTTACAACCAAGGTGTATATTGCAGTTTTGCGATTGGTTTGGTAATCCCTCTGTCTAGATTTCCAAAGTATTCACTTTCGTTCCTTTTCGACTCCTTAAAAGAAAAGGTCTATCTGAGCACTTGTTACTTCAGGCTTATTAAAAATCGAAGGCGACTAGAGTCACCTTTAGCTTTTTCTCGACTTTTAAAAATTGAAAAATCAAGTTGTGTCAAAGCGTCATAAAATTTAATTCCGAATAACATTTTACCCTTTTAAATTTTGAGTTGATCAAGTAATCCGTAATGATGGAGGAAAGTCAATCAAAACCCCGTTGTTTTCGGAGACTAGTGAGTCAGCCATCTTGTTTAACTGGGTCGAATTCTCCTGGTCTATTTGAAACTTGTGTTTCAACATCATCAGAGACTCCAATTACTCCAATTATTTATGGTACCCCTGCCTTTACAGAAGAAGTTCCGCAGTTACAAGAGGACATTAGAACTGATCCTAGTGTAACGGTAAACACTTCTATCCCTGAACCAACTCCCACTAGGGCTGATCTAGAAGATGTCACCCCTCCAGTATCTGTCACTACAGAAACTATACCTTCTTCGGCTCCAGAAATATTTTACGGATCTGACGGTCTACCTCTTCCACCTGGACTGATTGCTATAGAATGAGATTGTAGAGGATCTTCCATCTGTTACCCCATTACATTTTGGAACTGGGATCCACCTATATCCTTTTGCTACAAAGGCTAGTTCTTTTAATCACCCTTCATCGCAAGTTCCTATCGAATCGCCAGGAAATATTTTGGATAGACTAAACATGTTTGAACAACCACCAACATCTAGGACTATATCGCTTGATACAACAGTAGCAGAGCCTCCTGCTACTACTCCGACAATGTTCGTTGGTATACCATCTATGCCAACTAGTTCTCAACCTCTAGATGGAGTCCACCCAGGGACTGTTTCGACGACATGGTCTGTTCCTATTTGTTCATCTGGAATATTATCTGGAATTTCTTATGTTGAAACTCAACAAATTGATCCTTCACATCAATATCAGTTTGGGCAGTCCAGTCTCCAAAGACCAATTTATCCTTTGAACACTGGATTGCCACCATATGGGGGGCAGTATGCCTTTTCATTGTTCCCTCCGGGAGAACAACCATATGAGAGTTCACAACAAAATTCAAGTCAAACTGGAATTACATCCAGTGGTTGGGTACCAATACTACCTCAACAACCAAGAGTTGTATATTCAATGCAACCAAATCAACCTGTGTTGAACATTCCTACTACACCTGCTATTGTGACAGTGTCACAAGTACAAGCACTGCCTGTTGTATTTCAACCTCAAGTCTCTCAGGTTGCAATACAACAACCTATTGTCTCCACAGCTCAATCACAAACTCAGATTAATGGCTCCTTAACTGAAGCGACTCAGGTTCAAACGGGTACTATCACCCCTCATCTTGGTTAAACATCCATTATTGGACAACAGTAAATGGTTCAACAACCATGGCTGGTACAATATCAACAACCATAATTCCAGCAAGCTTACCGAGGACCTGAGCAACAAAGATTTGCAGGTAATGGGAAACCGTATGTTCAAAATGGTTACCAACAATCATATTATAATGGTTATGCCCATCAACCTTATCAAATTTATCATCATCAGATACATTATGCTGGTATGCAAAGACCCACTGCTCAGGCGATCCCATCTTATCCTGGGTACGCTTCACGAAACCTGAATAAACAGTTACCCTTTGTAGTGACTCTAGAATTACCAGTTTTGAACCGGCTAACGAATGATCCAATTGCTTATGTCCCATAGTGGCTGGCGATTCCTCATAAACTTCCCTCAGATATTCCTAAATTCAATGGAAATCTGGGTGAAGATCCATCGAATCACATAATGACCTTTCATTTTTGGTGTTCATCCAACACCCTCAATGATGATTCGATTAGGCTTCACCTTTTTCAGCGAACACTAATTGGTCTGGCAACGAAATGGTACATCAAATTGCCTAGAGCTTCATTTGATAACTTCAACGCCCTTGCCACTACCTTTTTAACCCACTTTCAATTACCCATAAGGTACAAAACAGGAATAGAACTCCTTACCAATTTCAAGCAGACAACAAGCACTCACATATCTTATCATATTCATGAGTGGCAATGTCGTCATCGAATGGTAAAGACCTATGTTCCTGATCAACTTCTAGATGAGTGGTTTACTAAGTCATTATTACCTTCTATTACAAAAGATGTGGCGAAACGAGGAGTTGTCACTGAAGAGCAAGTTATTGCTTGTGCGCAATATTTAGACTTGATCTATACTCAGTTTGGCATGCTCTATGACAAAATTCCTGACGCTCCTAGATTGGAATTTTCCGTTCCTCCCACTCCTAAATCAAACAGGGACTCTCATGCCAGCGATGGCGTGATTGGTACCTCAAGTACGCAAACTGCAAAAGCCTCAAATTGGTAAAGCCCTTGCAGTGTCTAATAAAAAAGCAAATGACAAACTTCTTGCCTCAATGGTTAATGCTGTGTCATCTGACAAAGGCAAATAACCAAAGCAACCAGGGGGCAAGAAGAAAGGAAAAACAAAAAGAAGAAACAGGAAGATACAACTCCTGAGAAACCTTCTGGAAACCCTGCTGGGGGAAAGAAACCTAATCAGCCATGTTTCATATGTGATGAAGACCATTATACAAGAGATTGTCCACATCGAGCTGAGGTCATGAAATTTTTGGAGACTTCAAGTACCTCGGCAGTATTGACTGATCTGTTTCCAAACCTGGAAACCAATCTGGTTGTTATCGATCATGCTTCCCCATCCCAAGTGCTTATGTTGTCCATCTCGAAACAAAAAAACGATTCTTTGATATCGACGAGGAATAAAGATTACGAGAATCCATAGATATCGAACAACAACAAGGCCACAAATCAACCTAGTAGTTCAACAACAACTTCGTCAGAAGTTGTGCCACCCATCATTCCTAAACTAACAATAAAGCCACCAAAGGGAGTAGTATATAAATCGAAATTTAATCCTCGTGCTCGAGCAACACATAATTATAATATAGTAGAGGATCTGGATCAATCGCCATCCGCTATGTCGACACTTGAAGTACTGGAAAATTGCCCCTCCCAAAAGCAGGCTTTATTGTCAGCAATAGGTGGTATTTACCCAACGGATTCCAATCTTGTGGCCTTTAACCACAAAGTATATGAACCTCAGTTACTGGCCCAACTTGCTTTCCTTATACAGATAAAAGCCCTCAACCAAACTATTCATCGAACAATCATTGATGAGGGGGCATCTACCTGTATTATGTCAATGAGTTGCTGGAAAACTTTAGGCTCACCACCCTTGTCGCGATCATCAATGACATTAAAAACATTCGATGGAAGAACATACACACCATATGGGATTTTAAGTAAGTTGCAAGTTGAACTGGGGGGCAAGATAGTAGAAATTGAAGTCAAAGTTATCAATGGAAACCTCGATTACAATATCCTATTGGGAAGGCCCTGGATTTATGCTATGGCTGTTGTTGTGTCAACATATTTTAGAAAGATTGCATTTCCCTTCCAAGGCAGATTTATGCTCTGGGTTATTCCGTACTCAGCATTCACATTAATAAATAAAAGTCTTTGGGGTTACCAGCTTCTCTTGTGGTGCATGCCTTAGTACATGAGGTATACCTGTGTCGTTTAATAATTCATGTGATTTTCATTTGCTATCTAGTTGTTTTTTCATTTTTCCTGAAGGCACTATTGTCTAGGGAGGAGAGATTTGCAGCTATCTCAAATCTCTTCTGGGCTTGGTATATTTTGTAGACTTGTTGTAGCTTGTCCATTCTCGGTTGAATGACAAGCTCAACTTGGTCTCTATATGCCAAGTCTCTTTTTGCACTAACAATTCGTTTGCAAGTGTTTTCTGTGTTTTCAAGGGACAGGTTTTCAGCTCTGTTGGAGGGCGAGGACTTCTTCGGCGGGAATAGTCACCTCCAAGGATACCAAGGGTCCCACATGCTGTTCAAGCCAGCAAGCTCATTAGACACCAAAAAAATATTTACTCAAGAGGGAGTTTCTGGAGCCCACCATCACCATTGGTCCTCCATACCATCCATGGGGTTAATGCTACCGATCCATCTATGTGTCGCCGATATGTTCAAGAGAAGTCACTTAGAGAATTCACCAACCCAGCTAACGCCTCATCCACTGCAATGCCTTCACTCTCCATTTTTCATGACCACCATTCCTGAACCTTGTATCATCAAATCGTTTTCACCTCCAGAAAATCATTTGCTTTGTTTCGTGTCGTAGATGTGGGATTCATTAAGGCCCTCCTACGAAGGGTCACTTCTTGTCGACATCAGCTCATTATCCAAGAAGTTGACTTAGGAACAACCCTTTCAGTACTTTGAAGCTTGCATGCCTCAATGGCAAGTTTCTCACTTCCGGCGACAGGTTTACATTAATGGCCTTCAACCGAAAGATTTTGCGTGGTGTTCAACATCAACTCATATATTCACACCATGTGAATTTTACTATAGTACCTTGAGGGTCATTATCATTATCGGTGATTCCTGTCGCACCTGTTAATAACTTACATCATTGGCTGGTAATCAGGCGATGTCTTTCCATGTTCAACTTCTGAACATCTTTTCACATGGATCAACTTGTACATCGGCCGAAGATTGAATGTTTGAAGACCCCAGATCTAGTTTCATCCATCTGGGCTGTGATATATTCAGGAAAATAAAGACATCAAATGTAAACCATAGCTGCACAGATGATCATCCAAGCTAAGGGATGATGGCTCACCAGTCTGTAATAGCAGACGGTTGTCTGTCCTATGTACATTAAACTGAATTTATAAAGCTGAGCATGGGAATGCTCGCCTCAGCTAGATCATGAAAATAATATGAAGATAATGTATTGTATTGTATCTTATTACAGGTCACCTTCCAATTCGAAAAACCTCGAATCCTCATGATAAAGCATTTCACCAGACATCAGAAGATTTACAACCTCATGCTTTAGGGGGCAATAGTTATAGACATATTTGGGCACTACAACCCCAATCACATATGTCGATAAACCAAGGGCTCTTAAACCCCTAAAAGTGTTGTTTCACACCCTAAAGGATCATGGTCAACTGATTACATGATTTCCCGGAAGTTCCACCTGAAAAAACTGGACCATACAGACTGCTCCATGCTAAGGGTGTGATGCATACTAACTGTAACATTGGCCAAGTGCAATGCATACTTAAAGAACCTTTTGTAGGGTGTGATGGGAGAGAGTAGACAAATGGCAGAGACAGTTTGCTAAGTTGAAACCTAGAGAATCTTCTAGAAACTTCTCATATGACACTTGCCTCTCTGAATTCGCCCAGGGATGAGTAAGAGATCATGAAATCTCCAAGTGGAACCAAGAAATATCAGTGAAATGACACTAATCAAAAACCCAAAAGCTGACTCACCCCTATGAAAATATCTATATATCAATCCCTCATCACAGAGATCTAGAGGCTGGAATTTTGTAATCTGTAAGGAAGTGCTGTTGGTTTCTCTTTGAGACATTGTATTGTTGGGTGATGTTACTTTTCTTGAGGTGAAGAGGGCTTTCATGCTGGGAGGATGATGCTGGATCAGACAACTGGGTTGTAATCCTCTCTTCTACTTCTACTATCAATAAAGTTCATTGAGTTTTCCTCCATATAATTGTGTATTTGTAAATCTTGTTATTTGTGGATGCAATTGTATGGTTAATGTATTTCTGATTCTGCATTGTTTATGGTATTATAGATCTCTATGCTTTGATGGTGTTTTGTTGCTTTGCCTCTATAGGTATTCTCTAAATTAGGACAAGTAGGAAAGGAGTGGCAAGCTCTATCAAGGGAGAGAGGAAACAAGCAAGAAGCCAAGTGAAAGATATAGGTTGGTGCTCTCTGCTTCTCTCTTATCTATCATACATAAAGGAAATCATCAAGTGCTTTGAATTGTTTGTTTCTAAGATAGCTACCCGTCTTAGTGGGACTAGCAGATCGAAAAGACACTAGTTTTCCCGGAAACATAAAGGTTGGACGCCGGGGGGTGCGAAAGTTCTTATTGGGCATTAGATCTGAAAAATAGCGATCAAACAGATAGAAGAGTTAGGGGGTTATGATAGGTGGGGCCTGGGGATATTTTATGTGGAAGGGTATGAGAGGTTTAATAATATATGTTAGGGTTGGGGAGTTATGAAGTGGGGGTTAAATTTAATTAAAAGAAGTCTTTTAATTAAACTCTATCAAGTGGAGTAAGTAAAGGGGAAAAGGATTTTCAAAGGAACAAGGGTTTTTAGGAGTGGAAAAATATTAGGGAATGAAAAGTAATGAAGGGGTAATGAAGGGAATATGTAAATAAGGGGTAAGTTATGAAACAAATAACTTAGGGAACGAGCGTGAAAGGAAAAAATGAACGGGGGGAAATTAATAAAATAGACATGTAAGGTGTTTAGTGAATGAGGGGAAAGTAGTGAATGAGCTTTAATATTCAAGAATAAGATTATATAGAACTTTAGGGTAAATACCCAAAGTAATATATAACTTTCGTGAATGTCCTCCTTCTTTGATAATTCCCCCTGCTCATGAAAAATAGGATTAAGCATGTTGAAGGTGCATTTGAGTTAGCAACCTTATGCATTCCAAAACCTATTTTACCTACCCTTTATTTACCCTAACATTTTTTTTCTCCTTTATTGGGTACATTTGAGCTTGCTGACCCTTTTTATTTTCTTTTGATAAGAAAATTAATTTATTTATAACCTTATATCCTCCAATGGCTCAAATTAAACTTATGAGCTCGTTTTATTCTCTACCTAACCAATGATATGCCAAGATTAAATGGTTTGGTTAGATCTTTATTCACTAACTATCATGACATAAAATTGAAAGCATGAGTAATCAAGATTGAACTGTGTGATCATCATGAATTGTGGCATTTTGGACAAGCTGCACACAATTTTATTTGCAACAAGTAAACTAAGAGTAGTGGCATTTGAATGTGCAACACTTTCAGAATTTATTTTTGTTTCTTTTTATGGGGTTCATATTTCATATCTTTTTGATCTTCTTTCCTTTGGTCCTTTGATTTTTTTTACGACATACCTTGTTTTCATTTTTAATATGGAAAACATTTACGAAAAGCAAAGGTATGTACAATATTACAAGACTTAACATAGTCAATTCAAAATTATGATCCCTATTATTATAGGAACCTAACAGATCTACTATTGATTTTTTGTGTTTTGTGTTATGAAAAGGCCAATTAATGCTAATATGGAGGCAGTCTAAATTAATTCTATTAACATGGAATATACATACCATCATATGCTTGTGAATATTTTCCATTGGATAAATGTGAATATTGATCTGAACTTAAAAAGGAACACAACAAATTATAGATATAATCATAAACACAGATATGCAACAGTGAAACACTTCATTTCATTAATAGAAAAATATTGAACTATGCTTAGAAATAGAATGGAAATAAGATAGCTCGGGTGATGGTAGCTTATCTCTAAGAAGGGATGTGGACGCTACATCCCTTTGAAATGTGTTACAATGAGGCTCAAGGGCCTATTTATTATTGGAAAACATGAGAAAAACCTAAACAATCAAAACCTTAACCCCAGGAAATGTAACACCAAGAGTTTGTGGGTTCCGTTGGGGTTAGTTGGGCATCCAACTTCCCAGGGTCGTAACTTGGTCATATTATCTCTGTTTGGCACATACGATTCCTTATTGGAAATGTCTCTCTGAGTACTACAGATTTTCCGCAACCTCAGACCCAAAAAAAATTCCATTTAGGGGGTCAAAACTGCTTCGGAAGTTGAGGACCTGAAAAGATTATAAAAATAGTAAATGCTAAAATGAACAAGGAAACAAATGAAACTGATTTGGGGGTCTAGGTGGAATAGGCAGGTGGTCACCAATATCCACTTGGATCATTCCTCCCCCCTTAGGAAGCAATGGTCCCCATTGCATGCAAAGCCTCCATGTGGTGAGGAAATTTCTGATGAACCTGGTCCCTGGTGAACCAAGTCTTGCCTTGGTGAAGGAGTTGGCCTGCTTTGAAAACTTGATATAGTTGTATCCTCTATTGGCAAGTGTTCTTGATCTGTGTGTCCATTATCTAATCAGTTGTGGCTTGTTCCATGCAGTTCGATTTGAGCTCTGTTGGTGTGAGTTTTTCTGGAATGTCAGATGTGTCCAACAATGGTGGAAAGTATGGCCGAAGGCAGTCTACATTGAACACTGGGTGCATACCAAGGAATAATGGGATGCTGAGCTCGAAGGAATTGTCACCGATGACCTTCTTTATGGTGTATAGCTATATCAGAGTAGGCAAACCTTGTGCTGGGGTCCAACAAGGTGTTCCTTCTGCAAATGTAGGAAAACTTTGTCGCCCACCTAGAACTTGTGCGACACTCGATGTTGATCATGGCACTGCTTGTACTTAGAATTAGCTTTGTCCAATATATCATGGACCTATTGGCAGATGTGTTGAATGCACCCAATGAAGTTTTTATCCCTTTCAACTTTGGACTAAACGTGAGCCAAATCTAACAGAGTGGCTGCAAATGGTATGACCACATCAATGGGGCATAATGGCTGAAATACCACCCCTAACTAAAAAGGTTGTGGTATATTGAGCTGTGGAGATCTCTGTTGTAGCTATGTTAGGCACAAGGGAGACTTTCATCCCACATGTGTGGATGCTTTGAGTTGTACATGTGCATAATGTTTACGATCATCCTAGTGACAACCTCTATTTGGCCTTCAGTTTGGGGATGGAAAGTTGTGGACCTATTAAGTTTTGTATCCACCACCGACCAGAGACTTGACCAAAATGCACTCGTGAATTTGTTGTCCCGATCTGAAACAATGGACTATGGGATCCCAAAGTGTAACCACACTCACTCAAAGAAGAGCTTAGCAGTGGCCTCTGTTGTGATACTCTTCTTGTAGGCTGCCATGATGGAAATCTTAGAGAATCTATCGACAACCATGAAAACGAAATTATTGTCGTGCTTAGTATAAGAAAGGTCTGACATGTAATCCATGAAGACAAATTCCAAAGGTCGTCTAGGAGTAGGTAGAGGAGTATACAAACCTTGCTTCTTGATGGTTGGTTTGTTAATAGTGCATGTGCTGTAGGATATATTGTAATTCTGAAACATCCCGACGAAGTTTCAGCCAATAAAAATACTTATGTAATAACACCACTATTTTCTCTACTCCAAAATGTCCAGCGACTTGACTGTAGTGCACCTCAAAAATCATCTTGGCACGCCCACTTGAAGGAACACAAATGTGTCTGAGGTGGCATAACAGTGCATCCTACAAGTTGATGAGCTTGGTATGATGTGCCCTTTCTGCAATAGTTCCTAAATCAGCCTCTTGATCTCATCATTCTTCAGCACAGAGAGTCGATAGATCAGTCCATTGGGCAGTGACACATCCGGGGTCAGATCGATGGAGTGCTTGATTTGATAGTGCAGAGGTACCCCTGTGGGTGAGGTGGAAATGTACTTATACTCCTCCAGGACCTTGTCCATCTGTTGCTGCTGTGAGGAGCAACCCTGTCTGGAAGCTGTGGCCACAACCTTCTTCTTTCCCTGGGGGAAACTCATAAGGAAAAGAAATTTCCTGGTCTAGGAAATGATCTTACTGCATGGATTTCCAGTGATCAAAGAGATGGCAATAGGTGGGGCTACCTCCGATATATTGTACAACTTATTAGCCAAAGTAATAATCATAGAGCGAGGCCTAGACTCATATGCATCATGTCACTTCCACAATTATGGTTTTCCTAACAATACATCACAAACTTCAAGAGGAGCAACGTCACACAATACCTCATCCGTGAAGAGTTTGATGCTATAGGGAAGGTGACACTGTTGGCTGACGCGAAGATCTCGTCCTTAGTGAAGCCACCGGATGGTGTACGACTGTGGATGTGTTGTAGTCATTAGGCCTAGCTGCTTCATGACCACTGCTAAAATGAGGTTATTTTGGCTCTCGATGTCGACAATTAACTAGAGAGGAGAACCCTTCACCCACATCTGTGAGTGGAAGAGGTGTTCCGCCTTATCTGGATATTTAGGCTCAATCTTTTGGATCTTTGTGGTGGCCATAGTGGCACTAGGATCCACATCAATGATTTGATTCCATTTATTAGTTCCTTATCAGGTTCTGATTCAGAGTCGAAACCTGCATCTGATTTAGAAGCCTTCAACTCAGCCACCAGTGAATGCTTGGCTCGATACTCACTTGTATTGTGAGTGGACCTCTTATGGAACTCGCACCATTTTCCCGTGTCCTACTTCGTCTTCGTGGTGTTGTTCTTTGCTTGCGGCTTTGGCGGGATGTCCTGGGTAGCCCCCACCTTGGCTTGGTATTTTGTTCCGTTGTTTGGGGGCACCTTTTCTGTGCTTTCGATTTGAAAATACAAAGTCTATATCCTTATATTTAAACTTTTGCTCAATCTTGTTAGCATACCGATACGTCGTGCCAAGCGAGGAAATGGCAAGGAAGTCCATCTCATCCTGGATGTACTTTTGTAGACAACCACGATACTTGAGCACCAAATTTCACTTAATATCCTTGATAACCGGCTTCGTTCGAAGGGTATGGAAAATATTTGTGAACTCTAGCACATCTTGGTCCCTTCCTTGTCGTAGCATGGTATACTTTATGTATTTGTCTTCATAGCTCTCGACAGGGTAATATTGTTCCTTGATGGTGTCTCGTCAAATATTCCAAGTGGGTGCAACTGAAAAAAATGAGGGTTCACTCTCGTGCTTTTGTTCACAGTAGGTTTCCCACCAATCCTTGACATGTGGGGTGACTATGAGAAGTGAAAAATTAATCTTTTCCCAATTGGAAAAGTCATGAACCAAAAAATATTCTTCCAATAGATTTAACCATTTATCTACGATCTTTGCATCTATCAGGTCTTCGAATATGGGAATATCAAAGTTAACTTGTACGTTAAAAGGAGTGGCTCTTCCAGGGTGGCTGTTGGATGAAGATGCATCAGCTGTGGGTAGTCGTCGAAGGATTTGGGCAAAGTCATCCATCATCGCATCCCTTTGTCACTCGAGGGATTCCTCAAGCAACATTTTGAAAGGATCTCCTGCCCCCTTGTCTTTATTTTCTTCTGCCATGGGAGGTCATTAGGTTTAGCGAGGCTGATCTTTCAATGGTTTAACTAGATCAAGCCCTAACTCCTTATACCTTGACCTCATTGGGGACATGCAAAGAAAAATAGAGAAAGAGAAGGCCGCTCTAATACCATTGATCTGAACTTAAACAAGAATGCAAGAACTTACAGATATAATCACAAACAAAGAGATGCAATAGAAAAACACTTAATTTCATTAATAGAAAAATACTGAACTATGCCTACAAACAGAAAGGAAATAAGATAGCTCGGGCGATGGTATCTTATCTCTGAGAAGAGATGTGGTGGCTACATCCCTTTGAACTATGCTACAATGAGGCTCAAGGGCCTATTTATTATTGGAAAACATGAGAAAACCCTAAACCTAGGAGATGTAACGTCAAGCGTTTGTGGGCCCTGTTGGGGTTAGTTGGGTATACAACTTCCCAGGGTCATAACTTGGTCATATTATCTCTATTTGGCATGTACAATACCTTATTGGAAAGGTATCTTCGAGTACTACATGTTTCGCCACATGCCCTTGCCTATGGTTACCTTCCTGCCTCAGAGCACAAAATTTTGAACTTTGTGGAATATAGGAAGAATTATTTTCCCTGAATTTATAGACTCTACCATGAGGATAAGTTCATCCAAGCACCAAGTAGTTTCATCATACATTTCTGAAAAATTACAATGTGGGCAGATGCACCACAGATACCTTGTTCTATTTGAGAAGGGATATTTTGTCCCACCTCCAACTCCTCTTTATCCAAAAAGACTCTCAAGCTTATGTCAATAAGAAATCAGTACAGATAGCTAGCAAAGGTATTTTTAACATTGGGGCCTCTATGATTAATAAAAACATCCCAAGGAGAAGAGTAAGAAGTCGAGGAAGAAGATGATGAGGTCATGGAGGAGGAAGCAATAGAAGGTTGCGGGCATATAGTTAGGCTCGCCATTGATACTGAAATATGGAAAGGTGTGGACTCATAAACTTAATAACAACACAATGAAACTTTAGGGGAAAGACAACTTTTATTTATGAATTCCTGTGAGCACGTATATGCCTTTTACAAGGTGTTGAACAATGATGTGATGTGGGTGCTTTGTATTCCAAAGATGCGTAACCAACACGAGCCTGCCACAAAATCCTTGTTTCAAAATTGCATGGAATGCTTGTTGAATACTTCCCAACACACATCAATGGCTTTTCTTTTTGTTTGGTAATGGCCTACCAACATGTCAAGAGGTACCACTTTCTCATATATCATCCACTTCTTTTACTTTGTGGTCCACATTGCATAGAATCTTTGTTGAATACTTCCCAATATGCAGTGATGGATTTCTTCTTTTTGTTAATGGCTCACCGACACGTGAAGAGGTACCACTTTATCAAAAGTCATCCACTTCTTTCACATTGTGCTCTACATTGCATAGAATCTTGGTTGAATACTTATTAACACACAACAATGGATTTGTTTTATATATATAATGGCTCACCAACACGTGAAGAGGTACACTTTCTCAAATATCATTCAATGCTTTTACTTTTTGGTTGACCAACACGTGAAGGGAGTGGACTCTTGGTTGTCATGGATTTTGACAAACATTTGTCACTATAGGTTGTATTTGATAAGATATTAAATTAGAAATTTCCTTTAAAGGTGCAAAGATACACTGAAGTAATGAAAGATTTGGGAAGGTCATCTCCCCATGAACATAACTTATTATTGAATGCATGAGCATATGCTCTGCAAAAATTTCCAATAAGATTTTCATGAGCTCATTGACAAAATAGCTTGATCAAGATCTTGTTTCCATAGCAAAGGTCCTCGTCTTGTGATGATTAATTGAAGTCGGTTTAGCAAAATGAGTTGGGTAAGATAAAAAACTATTGTCCGAAGCAAAGTCTATGGTCTTGCTTTTTTTAATTTAGGGTGGTTGAGACAAAGGAGGAGCAGACAACAGTTAGAATCACAAGGCCTTGAGATTTCCTTGAGCTTGACATAGGAAGTGTGTGTGAGGAAAACCATTGATGTCCAAAGTAAAGCTAGTAGTCCTAGTTTTTGTAATCTAAATATAGTAAACGAAAGTTCGAGTTGCAAGGCCGCAAAATTTTCAAGAACTTGGAAATGAAAGATCTTTTCAAAAATAATTTGTACCCAAAGCAGAGTTCCTCATCTCCAGTGATGTATTTCAAGTCGGTTAAGGGACAAGAGTAGTAGACAAAGCTTCAAGTTGCAGGATTTCCACTATTTTGAGTCCCACATCGAGAACCCCAAGATCAACGTCAGTCTTGGCTTGCAAGCATTTGAAGCACCAAAAAATCCAAGGGGATCCCATCAACAATGATATGGTGATCCTTGTCTAGGGATTTGTGTCTAGTAACAGAAATACGAAAGGTCAAGTATTGGAAGAAAGCTAGGGTGGGCATTGTTCAAAGTGCCACATGTAAAAAAATGGATTGACAGAGGAAGACGAAAATGGATGCATCTTATTGGTTGGGATGAATAGTGTCTACCCAAAGCAACCCTAGAGAGACACCTTCGACAATAATCACAATATAGAACAATCAAATATTGATATGTTAATTCCACTTTGATTTTTGTTCTTTGTTCAAATAAATTCTTCATAGTTCAATCTGATTTTCATTCAATATACAAACACAATCCAAGACAAAGGCATCTATCAAGAGTAAATCTATTTTTCCTTACAAAGCACCAATGAGATATTTCATGTGGCTCAATTTGGTTTATATATGACGCCAGCGCATGTAAAAATCTCATTTCAAGTGGACAATTTATTTATTTTTATTCAATAAAATTATTGCATCAAAAAATTATATCAACAAAAACTAAACCAACAATCTTAAATATTATAAATTTTTATATTTTGAAATAATAATATTATTGTAATTTATTAAAAAAATGTAAAACTATTCATCACAATAAATAATACACATACATTATATTATAATTATGGATTAAATCTCCCATTCAATTCCAAAGTCAAAGATATTGTAGGCAAAAACTGACACAATAAAAACATATAGCCTTTATCTATACAACAAACAACATTGCTATAACTTCTATTAAATTTGTTTGATCATGTAGAACCCTGCATTTCATACATTCAACTACAGTTTGTAATTCCCATCTTTCATAATATATTTTATTGTACTATTAAAAACTGATCATTCGATTCAATTCAAAGTGGTTAAACAAACTCACCTCAAGTCACCTCCAACTTGTAGCCTCCTATAATTGACAATTCACTTTCCTTTTCACATCGGTGAAATTTTATTACAATTATTGGCTATCGATTTAGTTTTACAAATGCGTTCCAATATAAGGGATTTACCCAAATGAAACTCACATGTACATAATAATGAGGCATGTTACTCCGAGACATGTAATTATTACAGTTCCTTAAATGAAAGTCACATGTACATCAGAATGACACAGACTAATCTGAGATAAGAATAAAAACCGACCTTTTCAAGTACAAGAATGAAAGCATATGTACACATTTCTCATCCTGTAGGAGATACATCGAGCCTGGACGCCAAATATTTAAAAGGTGGCATAAAGAAATTTAAATCCTCTAAAATATCAACTATTAAATATCTAGCAACTTCCCCAAAAGGTGCAAAGAGATGTTGATATGATTGTTAAATTGAAAATTTTATAATTTGGTTTCCATAATGAAACAAATAATAATTTATATACTAAGTTTAAGATTTTTAATGTAAAGTTTTCACCTCGAGATATTTGATACATCTCAATGCTTGATATATCAGGAATTAAGATGATTGATAGATAAAGACTAAAGATGGATCTTTATATATATTGTGTGCAGATTCAAAAAAATATTTTATGTTATTGTTTAAAAATAAGTTGTAATTAAATTTATTAAGTTATTTGTATTTATAAATGATGATTTAGTTATATAGTTGATCTTCAACCTTAAAAAGTGAATTCCTCTCAACCCTATTGCCACAATGGTCCTTACTTGCATCACTGTCCTAAGTCTCTTGGTTCCTATCAAGTTAAGTCTAAGTGCTTTCTTTTGATAATATCAAGTTAAAATTTTGATCATAGAATAAGAAGTTGATGGTATATATGAGATATGCCAATAGAAGTAATCAACCATAAATCCCTACCCATTATAAGGATATCCTATTAAAATCATTTCAATAACCACCACAACCCAAACGTGGTTTAAAATGCATGACAACAATACCTAAATATAAAAATAAGGTTCAAGTGTTATCTCTGTGACCATACTATAGATTCAATTTGCCAATGCTAACTCAATGTCCAACATTGGCCTCTTATAGCTTAATATAGAGCCATTATGTTATCTTCAAGGAATCTTTCAATGTTTAGCTAAAACTTTAGTACCAACTAATATATTCACAAAGTATGTGAATAATGGATGAAAACCTCTTAATAACTTGAATGTTCTAGCAAAGAAGAAACCATCATTAGTGCGCTTGTAAATTCTTTGTTGTGTTTTCTTGAACAATTGGAATTCCTCCAAACATATTTCTGCTAAAAATAATTTAATTATTATTGATTATACTCCAATGCTCCCACTGAAACATTACCAATGATTAAATTATTGACAACATTTATATGACTTCTATGTGCCTTGAATTTCTCATAGAGAATGGATTTTTGCTAGTAGATCTAATACTGGTTTTTTTTGTTTTTTGTTATGAAAAGGCCAATTAATGCTAATGTAGAGGCAGTCTTAATCAATTCTATTAACATGGAATCTACATACCATCATATACTTGTAAATATTTTCCATTAGATAAATGTGATTATTGATCTGAACTTAAACAGGAACGCAACAAATTAGAGATATAATCATAAACATAGAGATGCAATAGAAAAAACTTCATATCATTAATAGAAAAATGTTGAACTATGCTTACAAACAGAATGGAAATAAGATAGCTCAGGCGATGGTAGCTTATCTCTGAGAAGAGATGTGGTGGCTACATCCCTCTAAACTATTTTACAATGAGGCTCAAGGGCCTATTTATTATTGGAAGATAATAAAAAACCTAACCCTAGGAGATGTAACACCAAGAGTTTGTGGGCCACGTTGGGGTTTGTTAGGCAGCAAAATTCTCGGGGTCGTAACTTGGTCATATTATCTTCGTTTGGTGTTTACGATACCTTGTTGGAAAGGTCTCTTCGAGTACTACAAGTTTCATCACAGACCTTGGTGATGGTGTATAGTCCATATCGGAGAAGGTGAAGCCTATGGTGGGGTCCAACAAGGCACTCCTTCTGCAAATGTAGCTAAACTTTGTCACCCACCTAGAACTTGTGCAACACTCGATGCTGATCATGGCGCTGCTTGTACTTATCATTGGTTTTTTCCAATATATCTTGGACCTATTGGTGGATGTGTTGAATGCGCTCAATGAAGTTGTTATCCCTTTAATCTTCGGACTAATGTGAGCCGAATCTACCTGAGTGGCTGCAAATGGTATGGCCACATCAATGGGGCATAATGGCTTAAATGCCAGCCCTACCTAAAAGGGGTTATGGCATGCTGAGCTGTGGAGAGACCTGTTGTAGTTGTGTTGGACATAGGGGAGACTTTTGTGTCACGTACATGGATGCTTCGAGTTGTACATGCGAAAAATGTGTATGATCATCCTGTTGACAACCTCTATTTGGCCATCTGTTTGGGGATGGAAAGTTGTGGACTTACTATGTTTTGTATCCAGCATCGACCAAAGAATTGACCAAATGCACTCAAGAATCTATTGTCTCGATCTAAGTCAATGGACTGTGGTATCCTAAAGTGTACCCACACTCGCTCAAAGAAGAGCTTAGCAGTGGCCTTTGCTGTGATACTCTTCGTACAGGCTACCATGATGGCGATCTCAGAGAATCTATTGACGACCATGAAAACACAATCATTTTCGTGCTTATTAGAAGGAAGGCTCGACATGTAATCCATGAAGGGAGATTCCCAAGGCTGACTAGGAGTAGGTAGAGGAGTATACATGCCTTGCTTCTTGATGGTTGGTTTGGCAATGGCGTAGGCGGTGCAGGATCTAATGTACTTCCCAACATCCTAACGAAGTTTCGGCCAATAAAGATATTCTGTAATAACACTAATGTTTTCTCTACTCCAAAATGTCTAGCGACCTGACCTAGTGTACCTCCCAAATCATCTTGGCACACTCACTTTAAGCAACAAAGATGTGTCCTAGGTGGAATAACAGTGCATCCTGAAGGTGAAACTTTTGAACTTGCTTCCCTTCCAAGAGTGTCTGGTATATGCTGTAGAATTCAGGATCGCTCTTGTAAAGATATGGCCACCCTAATGTCTCGTTCCCATAGGAGTTGAGCACAGTGATCAGCGCCATGACTGGTGGTTGACTGAGGAAATAAATGACATTATTGGTGGTGCCCTTCTTATACTTAATATTCGAATGGAACTGTTGCAGATAGGTGCACCATTTCCGATGGTGATCGTTCTGCAACTTCCCTTGTGTTTATATGAACTATAGAGGTCGGTGGTCTATGTGGATGATCGTTTCCTTCCCCAGAATGTAACACTTCCATTGACGGCAGGCCTGCACAATGGAATATATTTCTTTGTCGTAAGTGGGGTACTTTCAGACTGTGTCTGAAAGTGTCTCATTGTGGTAAGCCACTCGATGCCCATGCTGAGTAAGAACCGCACCAATATCATAGTCAGAGGCATTTTTCTCAATCTCAAATTTTCATTTTAGGTCTGGTAATGTTTACACTGGTGTAGAACTAATGCGATTCTTCAACTCGACAAATGCTTTTTGTTGGGTTTCCGACCAAAAAGACTTTTCTTTTGCTCTGTCGTAGCATTGTCCACTTCATAGCTCATGATAGGGTAATATTGTTCCTTGATGGCATCTCAGAAATAATTCCAAGTGGTTGCTGTTGAAAACAACGAGGGTTCACTCTCGTCCTTTTTTTCACAGTAGGTTTCCCACCAGTCCTTGATGTGTGGGGTGGCTTTGACAAGTGCAAAAGTAATATTTTCCCGATGGAAAAGTCATGAACTAAAAAATATCCTTCCAACAGACTTAACCATTTATTTACAATGTCTGCATCTATTAGGCCTTTGAATATGGGAATCGAAGTTGACTTGTACCTTAAAAGGAGTGGTGCCTCCAGAGTGGTTGTTGGATGAAGATGAATCGCCTATGGGCAGTCGTCGAAGGATATGGGCAAAGTTATCTATCATCACATCCCTTTGTCACTCGAGGGCTTCCTCGAGCAACATTTTGAAAGGATCTCTTGCACCCCCCCCCTCCCTCATCTTTATTTTCTTCTGCTATGGTCATCAGGTTTTGCGAGTCCGATCTTTGAATGGTTCAACCAGATTAAGCCCTAACTCTTTATACCCTGACCTCCATTGGGACATGCAAAGAAGAACAAAAAACAAGCAAACTGCTCTGATACCATTTATTTGAACTTAAACAGGAATGTAAAAGCTTACAGATATAATCATAAACACAAAGATGTAGCAGAAAAACACTTCGTGTCATTAATAAAAAAATATTGAACTATGCTTACAAACAAAATGGAAATAAGATAGATCGGGTGATGGTCGCTTATCTCTTAGAAGAGATGTGGTGGCTACATCCCTCTGAACTATGTTATAGTGAGGCTCAAGGGCCTATTTATAATTGGAAAACATGAGAAAACCTTAAACAACCAAAACCCTAACCCTAGGAGATTTAGCACCAAGAGTTTTTGGGCCCTGTTGGGGTTAGCTGGGCAGCCAACTTCCCGGGGTCGTAACTTGGTCATATTATCTCTATTTGGTGTGTACGATACCTGTTTGGAAAGGTCTCTATGGGTATTACAAGTTTTATTGCAAACCCCTACTGATGGCAAAGGGCAAGCCTCGGACCCCAAAAAAACAACATTTAGGGGGTCAAAACTGCTCCGGAAGTTTAGGACCAGAAAAACTGCTAAAAATGTTAAATGCTAAAATGAATAAGGGAACAGATGAAACTGACTGGGGTTTTAGGTGGAATAGGTACGTGGCCACCAATATCCACTTGGATCAAATATTTTCTATGCATGGACACTAAACAATTAAACAAACTTACAGTTTATTTATTTCTATGTCGGTGCCAAACAGACCCATGTTTTTCTAAGTACAGGTATGTTATTTACTTGAGTACCTTTTGTGAATTTGTATTTTTTTCATTGATTTTCCAACATCATTTAGTTTGGGGAATAAATTTTCCTTATTGTGGTTCATGCTCCACAAATGTGAATTCCACATACTCCACCACTTCGAGGCTTGACTCATCTCATTCGCATTGCCACTATATGCGTTTCCTAGTATCTCATACCTTCAAGATGCATTAAAGAAAGGGGATGAAGATAATACATCCTAGAGAGCAATGGATGTTTGTAAATCTGCATCACGTTCATAAAAAATGAATAGGAGAAATGAAAAAAAAATGAATCTTTCCCATATTTTTGACTCCTCAAGGATGAAGCACCGAAAGTAGGAGGGTGAGGCACACTTCATGTTGTGTGCAGGTTCCATGTGTCAAATTTTATTTGGAAGGAGGACGATGAAAATAGAACAATTTTATTGGTTAAATCTACCCAACCAAATCCAAAACATTCACCTCAGTATGATGCATGCTCCACAAATGTGAGTCCATATCCAGCATATACTCCACCACTTTGAGGCCTAACTCATCTCAGTTGCATTTCCACTATCTGGATTGCTTAGTATCTCATACATTCAAGTTTGATTACAAAAAGGGATGAAGATAATGCATCCTCAGTAGAAATGTCTATCTGTAAATCTACATCATGTTCATAAAAAATGAATAGGAGAAGTGAACAAGAAAATGAAGCTCACCAATTTTTTGAATCCTTAAGGATGAAGCACTAAAATCAAGAGAGCGAGGCACACTTCATGATGTTTGCAGGTTCCACGTGTCAGTTTTTATTTGGAAAGAGGAGGATGAAATTCAAACAATTTTATTGGATAAATTTTCTTAGCCAAAGCCTACAAAGTAACACCTTTAGTGTAAAAATTACACATCATAAATTATATGTATTAAAATATTTAATCTATCAATTTGAGACTTGAGAGATTAAGGTACTTGTCATAAATTATAGTACTTTTCATTTATAAGAAAAATGAAGAGACTTGTAAATGCTAGCAAGAAATTTGTACGTATGATTATACAGGCTAAGGATACTGATAAATATGATGCTTTTAAAGGATGTGATCTTATTCTTAAATATTTATTAGTTAAAATTATTTCTAATTATGATGAATTGTTTTAAGAACTTGAAGTATTTCCTCCAAAAAGTTACATAAAACATGAGATACATTTGCGACAAGATGTCCCACTTCCTAAAATTGGTATGAAAAGGTTGTTAGTATTAGAGAATGAAAATATTAAGAAGTGAGTTCAAGAATTGTTTAATAAATAAGTCATAAGACCAAGTACATCTCCATGTGGGTCACCTATTGTGTTGGCACCAAAGAAAGATGGTACATGGAGGATGTGCATATATTTTTTAGTATTGAAAAAAAATCACGATGAAAAATTGTTACCCTCTTCCTTGCAATGATTACTTGTTAGATCAATTAAATAATGCAACTTATTTCACTAAGTTAGACTTAAGAAGTTGTTAGCATCAAATAAGAATTGTTGAAGGTGATCTGTGGAAAACTACTTTTAAAGCAAAACTCCCAGAATGGCCCAAATACCATGGAACAACCTAGGAGTAGTACATATGACTCCACCATTACACCCTCTTCCCCTACATCCAAAGATATGGCTTCCTAAGTTTAATCCTGATGATGGCCTCCCTACAGAGGAACATCTTCCCAGTTTCATGTTAGCCATCAATCTAAATGGAGTCACAAAAGAAGATTGTGTTGTTAGGATTTTTCCTTACACATTTGAAGGATCTGCAGAATCTTGGTATTTTTCTATTCCTGCTAGGTCAATAAAAAATTGGAATATGTTAGAATAACAATTTTTGTTAAGATTTGGCGATGACCAAACAACTGCCACTTTGATTAATGATTTGTAAAATCTTAGGGCCAACCCAAATGAAAAAATTAAAGACTTTAATTCAAGATTTAACAAATTTCTGAATAAAATCCCAGACACTTCCATACCCATAACTGATGTACAAAGTGAATGGTATATCTCTACTCTTCCTTCAAATATTGTTATGTTCATAGGTAGAGCTAATAAAACAGTGTTTCTTGATAATATGAAAGAAGAACTATCCGTGAAAAAATAATTATTGCCCATGAAAATAAATTTTCCCTTGAGGAAAGAAAACATACCAAGAAGGTATATTTTAAAGATGAATCCAAGAAGAAAGTCCCCAAATATCCTTTTGACTTGGATAGATTACAAAAGGATTTGAAGACGATGTCCAACGAAATGGTAGAGATTAAGAAGCAAGTTGTTGAATCTTCAAAAAAATCCTTTCGGCCTTTTAAAAGGAATTAGCCATCACAATCACAACCTCCTCCCATTATATCAAACGTAGAATCTAACAAAGATGATGAAGAAGAAGAATCAACCTTATCTGCTAAAGAATCCTAAGAAGAAGAATTATTGGAAGCCCGTGGTTTATGGGATTTCATTCTAACTACCTCAGAAAATGAAGAAGAAGAGGAAGTCCTACCAGTAAGTACAAGAAGTAAGGGACCTGTTGATATAGCTCCATCAAATCAAAAACAGAATTCCCCTGCTCCTCCTAATAAATACAAATGTATAGTTAAGAAGTCTTCTACTCCATCTTCAGATTATGTTCTAACTACTTCTAAATCTTCTTCTTCATCTAAGATCTTGATATTCTCTGATAACATGGAGTATACTATTGTGGAAGACATGAAAAAGGTCAAAGCCAACATTTCCCTTTATGAGGTTAGTAAATTAAAACAATAGTAGAATCTTTTACTTAAAGAAGTAAATGCAGTTCCTGCATCTCCATTACCTATTGTTATTACTGCAAAAGATTTCAAGGGGAAAGGAAAACCTCCAAATATCTCTTTAGATAGAATTGACCCATCCAAGGCTATTCTAATTGGAGATAGATCAAATTCTCATACTCCTAACCTCCTATTGAATTTTGAAATTTTTAACAAAAATGTTCGCAACTGCCTAGTGGATTTTGGTGCGTCATCTAATGTTATGCCTTATGCAGTTTGTCTCAAATTGAATATTTCACCTCATGAATATCTCGTTTAGATTATTCAATTAGACCGAACAAAATTCAAAGTTTTTGGAGAAATGGATTATGTTTTAATAAGATTATATTCTAATTTGAAGGTTTGTCAAATAATAGATATATTAGTTGTAGAGATCCTTGAATTCTATGGTTTTATTTTAAGCATAAACTGGTATGAAAAACTACATGGTTACTTTGCAACTGATTGGTCACATATGTGGCTTCCCTACAATGGAAAAACAAATCAAATTCGTGTTGACAGGGAGAAACATATGAAATATTCATTGATTGATTTCGATGAGGAGAATGAACCAATAGTTTTTACAAATAACATTTTGGAAGTTATTCTTTTGAACCTTTCTTTGGCAATTTTCTAGCACAGAATTCCCCCCTTTTAGTTGATTTTGTTTCATCTCAAATTGAATTTTTTTCTCATACAGATTCATCTAGATGTATCAATATTATTAAAAATGTTGTAAATAACCATGATAGTTTGTTTTGGACCCTTTACTTTGATGGATCAAAATCTAATGATGGTGTAGGAGCTGGCTGAATCTTAGTAAACCCTGAAGGAGAAAAAAACTATGATTACATGTAGATTGGAATTTAATTGTACCAACAACATTGCTGAATAGGAAGCATTGGTACAAGGATTAAAAAAGGTCGTTAGTCTTGACGTCAAATACCTTACAATTTTTGGTGACTCAGTGATTGTAATTAAACAAGTTATAAATAGCATTCATTGTGTTTATAGTCACTTCAAACATTACCAATCTTTGATTCAAGACCTAACTTCCCATTTCACTGCATTTAATATAACTCACATCCCAAGAATACATAATGCTATTGCTGACCTCCTAGCCAATGTTACTTCCAAGCTCATTCCACCTAAATATTTCAACTAGGATAGATTTTCGTTTGAGTTAAATTTTCATCCATCCATTCCAGGCAACATAACTAACTGACGTGTGTTTAATGATGACAATGTCATCCTGAGTTTTTTGACATCATAAGGTTCTTACTCTGGCCATATTATTAATGAAGATGAGCATGACAAGCAGTTAAACAAATACACTGAAGAAAATTATTTACCCAAACCTATAGTAAAATTGGAAGATTTATATGATTTGAAAGATAGATTTAAAAGGGTAACTAATTTCAAGCTTCAGAGCTCTACTCTGAGATTCGAATTGTTTAACCTAGGATTTGATTATATGCCTCAGAACATCAATTTAGGACTTAGACTCACATCAGATGAAAAATATGTATGTATTCATCTATTGAAAAGATAAAATGATGTATTTGCTTGGAATTATGATGATCTCAAAACTTATGACACATCTATCATTCAACACACCATACCTATGCTTCCAAATGTAAATCCCATTCAACAAAAGCTTAGCAAGATTCATCCTAACTTGGAAGCCTAGATTAAGACTGAATTGAACAAGATCCTCAAAGACAAAATTATTTTCCCAGTCAAGCATTCCAAGTGGGTCTCAAATATTGTACATGTTATAAAAAAAATGGAGATATTTGTATTTGTATAAATTTTAGAAATTTGAATAAAGCATGTGGAAAGGATAACTTTCCTTTACCTTCAATGGAACGAATTTTACAATTTTTTGTTGGTTTTGAGCTAATGTCTTTCTTAGATGGTTTTTCAGGTTACAATAAGATCCTTGTGCATCCAGAAGATAAAATGAAAACTACATTTAGAACCAAGTGGGGAACGTATGCTTATCAAAAAATGCCTTTTGAATTGATTAATGTTGGAACCACTTTCCAGAGAGCCATGGACATTGCTTTCAGAGGTTTTATTAACAAGAAAATTGTAGTGTACTTAGATTGCATTATGATTTATTCAAAAAGAGAAGTAATCATCTCCATGATTTGAAATAAATCTTTGAAAGATGAAAACATTTGGAATCTCCTTGAATCCCAAAAAGTCCTTTTTTTTCCTTAGAGAAGGTAAAATTCACGGTTTTATTGTGTCCAAAAAGGGAAGCTACATAGATCTAGAGAGAATGAAGGTGAATTCTGAAATCCCCTTACCATACAATAAAAAATCCATGCAATACTTTCTTGGACAAATTAATTTTGTCAAACGGTTTATCCCTAATTTTTCGCAAATTGTATTACCCTTACAAAATATGATCAAGAAGAAATTAGTTTTAAAATGGGGACAGATCGAAAGAAAATAATTCGAATCAATAAAACAAGCAATCATAGATGCCCCTTCATTATCAAATCTCAATTTTACTAAATAATTTGTTCTTTACACTTTTGTTTCTGAACAATCCTATGCAGTAGTATTAACACAACCAAATGACAAACAAGTTGAGGCTCCCATTTCCTTCTTTAGTTCCAATTTGCAAGGAGCTGAGTTAAACTATTCAGAGGTTGAGAAACAAGTCTTTGTAGTTTTTAAGTCCATAAAATATTTTAGGCCTTTCCTCCTAAAAGCACATGCAAAAGTAATTATTCCTTTCCTTGCGATCAGACAATTTCTTATCCAGAAGGAATTAGGAGATAAGAGGGAAATTTCGGTTACTTCCCTGCAAGAATATGATCTAGAGATTAAACCACCTAAAATAGTAAGGGTTCAAGGATTTTGCAAATTAATTATTGGATCTTATGACACTTCGGTATGAAGATTCAGATAATAATTTTCAAATTACATAGGTATGCCTTGTTGACACTGAATCTCAATATGATGATTTAATATTTTATTTAAAAAATGGTTATGCTCCACTAGAACTCAATTAAAAAAGAAAATATCTCTCAGGATTAAATCTAATCGGTACCAACTTGTCAATGATGTCTTGTTTAGAAAAATTATGATTCTGTTTTATTAAGATGTTTAGAAAAATATGAAGCAGAGAAAGTTTTGCAAGAACTACATGACGAACGAGCTGGAAGACACTATAGTGGGGACACCACTGCTCATAATATTCTACATGCTGGTTACTACTGGCTGACTCTATTCAGAGACACCCATGCATATGTCATAAAATGAAAATTCTAACAAACTACTTCAGGAAGACAAAAGAAACCAGCCTTGCCTTTGCAACTAGTTAACATTGAGCATCCTTTTGAACAATGGGGACTGGATATCATAGGTGTGATTGTTCCTAACTATTATAAACAAAATAAATACATTTTGACTGCTACAGATTATTTCACCAAATGGGTGGAAGCAACACCTTTGAAGGTGGTCAATTCTGAAAATGTTATTGAATTTATCTATCAATTTATTGTTATCAGGTTTGGTCTTCCTTATGCTCTTATGTTTGATAATGCATCTTATTTTTTTCGGAAATACCATAACTAAATTTTCTCTCAAAAGAGGTTTTAAACTCAAATATTTTGCAAACTATTATCCTCAAGGAAATGGCTTAGCATAGTCTACTAATAAAAACCTCATTGGGATAGTCAAACAAACAGTGGACCAAAATCAAATAAATTGGAACAAAGCTCTATTGTTTGCTTTATGGGCTGACAAAAGCACTCAAAAGGTATCTATAGGAACTTCTCCTTTTCAATTAGTGAATGGAAAAGAAGCTATCCTACCTCCTAATATAACTCTTCCTTCACTAGCCCCAGTGCAATCTATTGAAGAAAAACCTTCTTCTGCTTTGCAATTAAGGATGTCCCAAATTCTTAAGTTAGAAGAAGAGAGAGATAGAGCCAAACAAATTCATGCTCACCATTAGCAATTGGTCAAATCCTCATTTGATGCAGGTTCAGTTAATAACAAATTCTTTGAAAATGGTGACTTAGTTATGAAATGGGATAAGGCCCATGAAGAAAAAGGAAAACACACAAAGTTCCAAAAATTGTGGCTAGGCCCATTTGAAATTGTTGAGAAACTAGGCCCATGAACCTTTATCCTTCAAGTTTTATAGGGAAAGAGGGATGCTCTTCCCGTTAATGGGCTAGATTTTAAAAAATAATTTTCTTAAGGATATCTATCCTCCTGTAAATATTTAAATAATCATATGTACATATTTGTGTCTTTAGCCTTGCTAATGTTAGGTAATGCATTATTGAATTCATATTAGGGTATCTCATAATTTACATGAAGTTTGACTAACTAAAGGATAAATATTAGAAAATTGTAACATTGAAGTTTAGTATTGGATCTATTGCAATCTTTGAAATATTTATATCCATTAAGTTGTAAATATTTCATAACTTGAAACTTTAAAAATTCGTGTTGTCCTATGATTGGTCATGAAAAAGTTTTCTTTAAAAAAGTGAACACTATTTTGAAGTTTTAACATCTTTTGGCTTCAATTTTCATCCACAATTCTTCAATTTATTTACCTCCCCATCCACTAATTTTACATTTTTTAGAGTGTAATTCAAAGATATATAAAACTTGAAAGATAAGAGGTCTCATCATGAGTTGACTTACTATGATCATAGGAAACTAATGATATTGACATTATCATAATTGGTCACCAAACCATGATAATGGCTTGTGGTTGCATAACTATAAGACATGAGGTCTCATCACGAGTCGGCTTGTTCAATATCATTATAACTTGTGAATGACATTGTCATCAACTGGTTACCAAGTTAGGACAATGACTTTTAAGTAAGCTTTAAAAGAAAGTTTAAAAGAAAATATTAATACCTCTAAGAATATTACTATAAGTGGATGGGATACTGGTACATTTTGGTTAAATGGTAACCCTGTCGAGGCTATGGATGCTTGCTGGCAGCATTGGCTCTACCAGTGAAAAATAAGTTTCTATAGCTCTTAACTTTATCTTTACAACTGATTAAATGACCAACAAAGATAATAAATATTTTCATCAATAAGATGTTGTGATACAATTTACAAAATAATGAGTTCTTTTATTCAGAGTAATCTTTATAATCAAAACTTCAAATATTTTTACCTTTCTAAGTCTTTTTATTTAGTAGTTAAAATTTCATTTACTTTTACAGAGATAACTGTTTCGCCAAGTATGTCGCCAATTGTTGTAGTACTCAACAACACCCCATTTAGTTTTATTTTACTTATATAATAAATAATGGGGACCCTTTTGAACTTTAATAAAATTCTTTAGTTTTAATAAATATAAGACAATTTTTAACTTTTTGTAAATAACCCTCTTTCATAAAGGTTTCATATATCGAAACCTGCATATCGAAGGATTCAAACCATACAACTGTTATGAAAACCCGATAGGCCTTTTGTTGTTTAAAATAATGCATTATCGGAGGAGTTATATCGGACCATTCCTTATAGGAAAGTTATGATAAAACATTCCTTGATCAAACTTTCCTGATATATAAAGATAAAGTGGGTGCTTCCTTTCATATTGAATACTTTAAAGAAAATTTAGCCGCACAACATTGCCACCTGACATATCAAAACTCCCGAATATCGTAACTTTCAACAAGCGCCATCTAGAAAAACTTTGATACCTCAAACCTCCAATATGTTATGAAACCAGCTCAAAAAAAGATAGAAAAGATAGATAAACGCCTTAAAAATCAGCCTCTTCGAGGGGGCAACCTCCTTTACATTACACAAATGAATAATTCTTCAATGCTACAAATGACAAGACCTCCTTTCTATATATAGGAGTCTAAGGGGTCATAATATAATCAGAGCCGACATAACAATAATAATGTAAGGGCACAATAATAACAATAGTGGGCTTCTACATGGGCACAACAATATAATAAGGGGGTTGTACTAATAACAATACGGGGGTACACTAGTAGTATAGGGACCTAACATGTCCCTCTCCTTCAAAAAGTGTTGTCCTCAACACTTGAGTAGTTCTTGATGCTTCTGTATAAATTCTTGTCCTCCCATGTGGAATATTCACCAGCTAAGTTCTTCCACTTGATGAGATACTCTGAAATTGATCTATTTCGTAGTTGTCGATTTCTCGGTTTTTTGACTTCTTCAGGTTCCAATATGATTTTTCCTTCCTTGTCAAGTTCTCACAATACTATTTGAACTAGGATCTTCTGCAACTTTTGAATGAGTTCCCACTCCTTTGGGCATATGGATATTTGTAAGGTGTGATGTTTGGAGGAACACTTCCTGGAATCAAATGAATAGCATGATCATGATCACGAATAGGTGGGAGGCCTTTGGGAGTCTCAAATACCTTGGAATGATTGTCCAAAACGTTTTGGAGATCTAGAGAAATACATGATTTCGATGTGGGATCCTCTAGTGAACATAATTATGCAAGTACGCCCCATTGTTCTTTATTTAGAAGCTTTGTCATGTTGTTAGTGTTGATTATCTTTCTTGGTTTCCCTTCAATACCCCTCAATTCAACTTCCTTTCCTTCCCAAAAAAAATTCAAGAAAATCTCTTGAAAATTAAAAGCTATCGTACGCAAAGATTGTAGCCATTGGACTCC
>APFE030556472.1:0-24083 GCA_000404065.3 Pinus taeda | reverse complement strand
TATGGTCGGATTCATTTCTTGATGCTCAATGTGATCTTTCACTTCTTGAACATTTTTCTTCTTGATATGTCGTTCTATATTGATAGTTTGAGGAGTGGTAATTCCGGCCAATGCATTACAAGATATGGCCTAATTCATTTCTTCTTTCTCGATGTGATCTTCCACTTCTTGAACCTTTTTCTTCTTAATATGTCCTTCTATCTTGAGAGTTTGAGGAGTGGTAATTCTTTCCAATGCTTTACAAGATATGGTCAAATTCATTTCTTCTTTCTCTGGGGTGGATTCCTGGCATATATCCTCTTCTTTTGATGTTTCTTGATCCTTTTCTTCCTCCTCTTCACAATCTATGTAAAATAATTTCTTCTCAACACACTTATGACCTTTAGTGTATTTGCTATCACAAATGTAACGAAGCCCTTTTTCTCTTTTTTCTTCCAATTGTTGCCATGTAAACCTTGTAGGTTGTGGAAGGCTAGGAGAAACAACACTTCCATCTTTATAGTTGTGAGGGGTAGACTTCCTTGTTGCCATAATTTTTCTTTCCCCTTTTCTTTCCAACCTGAATGCCTTCTCCAATGAATCAGGTTCCCAAAGACGAACCTCTTGTTGAATGTTATCCTTTAAAGTCCATGTTGAGACATCAATCCTCTACTTCTCTAGAATATCACTTTCCCTTATATTCAGTTTTTGGAAGTCCTCAATGTGCTCTGCCATTGAACTCTTTTGTTTGAGATTTATTAATTAGCTAAAGAAGGTGTTTCTCTTTGTATCCTCATAGTGTGCTATCATTTCCTCCGTGAAAATTGACCATGTGACAAGAAGGTTTACGAGAACAAAGCCCTTTATACCATAAAAATTGATTTGGTTCTAAATAATTAGATGCAATACATACCTTTTATAACAGTGGTACACCATGTAGATCAAAATATTTCTCCATATGTAGTATCCAATTTATTGGATCCTTGCCATCAAACTTCCTCATCTCGTTTTTTCTTGATTTTTGGAGCTTGATATTGAAATGACTGTAAATCTGTAATTTAAGATCTCCAAGTTCTGGAATTGCGTGCTGCCATAGCCCTCTGAGCGATCTTTCTAACCCCGCAAGTCTTATCAATATTGGATTCTACAAGGAAGAGTTATGTCAAATCTCCCACAATGACCTAATTATAGACTGGTTCAGTAGAGCTAAATTGTACGAAGTGCCACGTGTTACAATTTCAACCTTAGGACCCGAAACAAATATAGAGAAACCTACAATTCGTCCTCTTTCTGTAACTTTTTACAAAATTTCAATCTGATGCTCAGAGAGAAATTTATGACGATTTTCCCAAGGTCACCCGTTTAAGATGTAATTCAGGAGTCTGCAAAAACCGTAACTTCCTCAAATCATATATCCGAACATATAGCGAGCCAGAATCTAAAATTCGGATCTGAGGTTTAGATTTCTTTCTTCTCAAATGGGTTTTTTTTTAGCTTCTGAAACTTCATAGAGAACAAGGTATAGTGAAACTTCCACAATGACCTGTTTTAGATGAAATTTTGGAGCTTGAAAAAACCCTAACTTCCGCAGATCATATATCTGAAAATATAGCGAGACAAGATTTAAAATTCGGACAAAAGATTCAGCATGATTTATTCTCAAATGGGTTTTCTTTGTAGATTCTGAGACATCGTAGAAAAGACGTTAGAGCGAAAATTCCACGCTGATCTATTTTGGAGCAGCGAAACCCTAGAATCCAAAGCTCTGATACCAAATGTTATGAAACACATCTCACAAAAAGATAGAAAAGATAGATAAACGACTTAGAAATCAACCTCTTCAAGGGGGCATCCTATTTTACATTACACAAATGAACAATTATTTGATGCTACAAATGACAAGACCTCCTTTCTTTATATAGGAGTCTAATGGGTCATAATATAATCAGAGCCGACATAACAATAATAATGTAAGGGCACAATAATAACAATAGTGGGCTTCTACATGGGCACAACAATATAATAAGGGGGTTGTACTAATAACAATAAGGGGGTACACTAGTAGTATAGGGGTCTAACACAATATCTTATATCTAACTCTTCTGCTATTTAAAGAAATCTCGATATCATAACATTCTGATGCCTCACACTTTCAATACTCGATATCTCTGATACTCTTCCTTTCTGATATCTCAATCCTCTAGTATTCTTGTCTCTGCCCATATCAAGACTTTTCATACCAGATGCCACTCTTTAAAACTTCGATATTCCAATAGCCGATATAAATCCTCTGGTATATCCACCTCACTATACTTATAACATTATATTTTTAATCAACACATATTGGAAGCCTCATATAGCGTAACTTTTAGAGTGCAACCATGGGATTTCTCTGATAAAATTTCTCTGATATGATGATGTTTCCGTTGCTCGTGTGAATCCACATTTTTCATTTAATTTTCAAATGTGTCAAATTTATTGTTTTCAAAGTTCTAAAACAACTTTATTTGTTTCAAATTAATATTATCATGATTCGCCCTATTAATATAGAAATCGTTATGAAAATTTGTTATTTGCATTATGATATTTCTGGCAAAATAATTATCACTTAGTCTTGTGTTTTCCATTGCAGGCCAGTCCTGAAAAATGAAATTCAGAAGACATGTCTAGGGTCACTAAAGGAAGAAATAAACTAGTTTCTCAGCAACAGTCGGCTACTCCCCCAGCTAAAAATATTGACACACCAGGGTTGTTTTCAGATATAGTTTGTTCTTTAGATGCTGGTAGTACCTCATGGGAATCTATTTATCAGTCATTCGAAGAAGAGGGACCAAGGTTTACTTAGAGAATGGTTACAATAGATGATTCTTCTCAGGTTTCCAATACCACCTACATCTATGTCGCAAATTCATTTTTACATAGGATTGTTGCTCGACCCAAGCTCTTTCCCTATACATATATGATTTGATGGGTCATGGAGCAGTTAAACATTTCAGATTGAAAATTCATGACAAATAATGACATAGTCATCGACTCTTTCACCAATAGTGATTTTAGCACGATGTACCATTTTCCACCTCCGCAGTATAAATATGACAAACAGTTCGTGGAGAAATTCATGAGCTATAGCGATCATGCATCAGAACCCATCAAGGATTGGAGGAGAGATCCCAATAAACACAGGCATGAGGAAAAGGGCATATATTCAGTAGACTCCCTTACAGAACCTTATTGCCAAATTGCTGCCATGGTATGTAGATTATTTACTTATCCTAATACTTAGAAATTCCGAGACTAATGGACTCCAATGGTTGATGCAACTTCTGAGGGATTTATTGTAGACTAGGGAAATATTTTATCTAATATCTTAGCCACCCACATTTTGAATTTTAGGAGAAAGCATACCATTTCATAAAATATAATACCTCGTTTTTGTATGAGTGCTTATGTTATGGACTCCCTGTTATATAATATGTATTTTTCCTCCGTGGGATGGAAATGGACTTTAGAGGATCCAACTCCTATTCATATATACCATAATATCCTCTAGGACTCTAAGTACCAGCCCCATTTCTATAAAATCTGCTAGGGTGTCATGCTGCTGATTCATCAAATTATCTTTAACAAGAGAACTCCTAGGATTTCCACGGAAGTAGAGACAAATTTTATCAGAGTTGGGAATTTGTTTGGGGAGAAGTGGTTTACCTACATTCATGTCTTTGGTAGTCTTGCTAATCCACATGCAAGGAAAATTTTAAAGATGGAAAATTATCTTAAAGTTTAAAAACATTGGCGAATCTCACTAGTCCCTAATACGAAACTGTAAATTTTTTATTGATATATTTGTAAAATTATTCAAATTTATAATGATTTTATATATAGTATGTATATAATTTTGGCGATTTTTAAGGCAAAATAATTTATATTGTAAAATTTGGGTGAATCATTTTTAGAAAAAATGGAAAATGGCGAATCAATTTTTTGGAAAAATCATGGAAAATTAGCCCATCTGCGAATATTAGCCCCTAAACATTTCCATGTCCACATGGTTTTCCCCTATATGATCCTGATAAACTGTTGCCTTGTGAAATAGCCTACCAAAATATAGGTAAAGGAATTTCTAAAGTGCTCAAAGAATCCAGTAAGAAAGTATGGCCTACCTTTCCTTTCCATTTTGGTATCTATGCATTAGATAATTTCAAACATGTAGCTATTGAGGTGAACTACATTTTAGAGTTAAAGTTTCCTACTATCCCTAACAGGTAGTACGATAATCATGGAACTGCTGAAAAGGTTACTTCTCAATCAAGTGTAAAGAAATTCTCTCATGAACTTGATCAGTTTGATGTTGTCTTTGAAAAAGCTACCACCTTTTCAATAGTTTCCAAACAGATTTCAGGGCAAATATCTTCACAAGAAATCAATCAAATTGTCGAATACAAGGAAAAGAGGTTATCCAATTTACCCTTGGATTCATTAAAACTTCCACAAGAAAACACAGCTCAAGAGAAGTTCATAGAGAATTCTTCTACACAAGTTACTGATATTCCTGACCCAAAAGATACAAGGGCTTCTTCTTCCACTAAGATTGAAGGACAGTTTCCAAGTTCTAAACTTGAATAAATATGTGAACAATGTAGTTAGGATTTGAAAGGAAATAAACCTGAGGTTTTAAAGACTCCCTCATAAGAAAAAGTCTTAGACATTTTTGAAATGTTTGAGAAGTGTTCAATTACAATGGGGACCATAGATGAGCCTTTAGAGGTTGAATATATTGAAATTATATGGCCATTCTGACCTCCAAGGTCATTTTGAGGGTTGAAGAGATTCCTCCTATTGACATATTCTATAGTCCCTAGCATAAGGTTGCGGTGAAAAGACAAATAAAGAAAATAAATGTTGACCAATCTTAGGCCTTAGTCCCCGATTTTTTTTTTTTTGAAGTACCATGGAAAGGTTCGCAGTCCACTCCTACATAGGAATTCAGAAGACTTACTCAATTCATAGGAGCTTATGCTTCTATGAATTTGGACAAAGCCACAGAGATATAAAAAAATTTAAAAGAAAAATGTGACATGATTATGCAGTTGGAACAAGGGCTTGAAAATGAGAAGCAAAATACTTCCAATCAATGGCAAGAGCAGCGTGTTGAACTCCAAAATAATTTCAATGACCTTAAAATTCAACATGAACCTGATTTAAAGGTTTGAGATGCTCAAATTCAAGAATTATAGCATAGGATTGAACAGCTTAAAATCAATCCGCAATTGGCAGAGTTTAAACAGGAAGCAAGAGAATTAAATATTCTCCTTTCTCAAGAACAAGTCATTTTCTATTATAAATTAGCTATCATTCATGATTTGTGTCGAACATCCAATACATTGGTAGACCAACTGTTTGATATGAGGACATATTTTGATGATATTGAGGAGAAAACTACAGGATACATAACATGGCATGATAGTGTTTAAGGGATATCAACCGATCTCCCAAGAATAGAGGAATCACATAAGGATATAGTCTTCAGAGAATGGGAAATTCTCCTGAAACATATAGAAACAATGATATTCATTGCAAAGGACATATCCAATGACCTCATTGAAGGTATCAATGATAATTTGTTTAAGGCAAATATTATTTTAGACTAACCCAAGGGAACTCTACCCAATATCAAATTCTTGACCAAGACATGGCAGGAATTGTCCAAGAAAAAGGTTGAGAAGATTGAAAAGCTATCTAAGATAGACATAAAATGCCATTGGCATTTCTTAGTCAAGTCTCACAGCTAATGGCCAATGCTTATATGCTTATCTAACACAACCACTCATATGTTGCCAACACTCATGGATGCTATATTTACCAGTCAGATGATGATTCAACCATAGTATCCACCTGAATTGAAGCCCATGATAGATATTTACGAACTGCAACAATGTATGGGAGGGAAGTCTTCTTTACAATCTTAGCTCTGTTGTTATAAGAAAGTCTAAAACTGTCTTACGGTTTTATTTTAAGAGTTGTATTCTAAAACCACTTTAGACTTTTATTCTTCTTTTCTATATTTGTATTTTATTTGAAAACTATAAATCCACTTCATTGGAATGGAGAAGGGGTTCCGAATTTTGGAGAGAAAGTTTTTTTTGCACTATTGTAACTTAAGTTATCTTAATAGAAAGTTGAACCGCTGTTATTTTCTCATGAGCAGAGTTACAATATATCGGGTACTATTATCTGTCTGTTTTTCCTTTGCTTAAGAGTTGAATGGTAATTTGATTAAGTTGATCATATGTGTGTTGCAAGCAGTCATACATCTTTTCACTATTGATATATGTGATTGGAATTATATAGCATATGCATAAACGATGAAATCTTATATGTGTAACGAATTCATAAACTAGTTTAAGTAACTATTTAATTAAATTGATTATCATTATTTTCTTTAACCTCATATTGGCTTGATAATCTACATTGTCATGTTGTATGTCAGATCCTTTTAAAACACATATATACATAAGCTTTCCCAGGATAGATAGATATATAAATAGGTAGATAGTTAGTTTAAATACTCTTTATCATCATCTTAATCATATCATAATTCTCACATCTATATACTTCATCCATTTTCTTATTTTATACTAAGGGAAATTGGTCCCATAATTTCCAGTCGGAGCAACCATCCCAAACAGACAAGGATCTGCTCCAGTGTCTTGACCGAGTGGTTTTCCCCAATGTTGAGGCAACCATTTCGAGCCTTTAAAAGAGCACTAACTAATATCTTTCATAAACCCATCCATATAACTGGCATGTAACCAACAAAATAACATAGATAGAACATCCATCAAAACCACATGTTAACAAGTGCTTTTACACATATGAGAAAGCCAACCAATCCAGGGACTTCTATGTACCACCTAACCATATATTGGGTTAAACCAAATCTTTCTTTCAACCAATCACCCTCATGCCATATTCCAAACATGAATGTGGGACTCACAACAAAACCAACCAGGACTTCCTTAGACTTTACCATATATCTTGCCAAGGGATTCCTATGCCCAAACGATGAACATACACTTCAGGATTTATAACAATCCCTCCATATACCGTTCAAGGGATCATTAGACCCTAAGTAAGCATGGATGCGTCTAGATCTCTCCACCTAAACCATTAGGAAATTTTCCATCTCCACATCTAGGCTTTACCATGTATCCCACCATTACCGGTTAAGTGATTTCTAGGCCCAACGAGGTCTCCACCCTCTAGGCTTTACTGTGTATCCCGCTACTACTGGTCAAGGGATTCCTAGGCCCAACAACGGTGTTCACCACCAATATTTACCATATATCCCACCAAGGTATTCCTAGACCTTGTGATTCTTCCTAAGACCACCCCACCTAGTTTTGAAACCATTCGGCAATCCAGCTCAACCAAGTAAGAGAATCCCCTCACACCATTGCTATTCGGAGATGGAAAGGCAAGGTTGAAAATCATTGTCACCCCTAGCAAAAACCCATGCCAATGACAATAAGAGAACCAAAAACACACATGCATGTACCATGCATGCCAAAACTAGCAAGGAAATCATACAATCAACTCGATACCTACAAGTAATCCCATTGTAGCACTTGATACATGATCTTCCTGACTTGATCTTTTCTTCACTTTACTTTCTTTTCATTTCCTTACCTTCTTTCCTCCAATGCTAAAGTGCTCCAAGAATTCTCTAAGTGTCCAAGAGTATGAGAGAGAGAGAGAGAATAAAGAAAGAGCCCCAAAACTAAACTAACAAAAGTTTGTGAAGTGATCCTCAGAATCCTTTTTATTAGCGAGGCCTATATTTTCTTCATTTTCAATTAGTTTTCCTTCATTTTCCTCTTCATATGAAACCTATGACCTTTCACCTTCCTTTTATCCTATTTTCCATTATTTTCATAAATAAAATGCTAATTAATGCCACTTTTCCTTTTCAAAGCCTTTGTCATCACCTTTTACAATTTCCTTAGCCATAATAAACCAAATGAACACCCACACTAGGATGTTTTGCCCAACATTCAACTTGGAATAAATGTCCCATGAACCTTGGTTATTACTTTTCCTTTTTTTGAATTTATTACGTGGATTTTTTTCCAGGGTTGTTACAAAACCCTCCCCCTTGGGGGAACACAATCCCTTGTTGTCAATGACACCTACAACTAGCAATACTGCTTAAAGTCAAAACATAATGCCCATGGAGCTTCATAACTTAGCTCGATGCAGTATTTACAATGATCAACATGTTAAAGAGAAAACCAACATAACAAACATGACAACATGACAACCATAACGACATGACACCCATACAACTTATTGGAGCTTTATAACACACTTTATGGTGGTATTTACATCCATATACATATATACATATACCTAAACACCACACTAAAACATATACCAAAAGTCATCTGCTCAACCAATGAATAAAGAAGGATACATAGCCCACATCTGATCAACCATCTCCCATGTAGCTTCATCAGGCCCAAATTGCTTCCACTGCACTTTATCCTACTCGATTTCTTAGTTCCAAAGCATGAAAATATTTCAATGAAAAATACACTAAGGTTCCAACTCGAATTCTCCTTCTGGATCCCCCTTCAATACAGACAATTCAATCACATGATCAAAATATTTAACATACTTCTTAAGTAATGACACATGGAAAACATCATGGAATTTCACTATGGGAGGGAGTGCAAGTTGATAGGCCACTGGTCCAATCCTCTCAAGGATCTTGAAAGGCCCACAAAACCGAGATGAAAACTTGACACATGATCCAATCCTCAAGGAGCTCTTATTGGGTTTAATGAACAAGTACACATGTTCCCCAACCTGAAACTCTTTAAACAACCAGTGTTGATCTGCATAAATCTTTTTCCTATCATGTGATGCCTTGAGATTATTCTTTATAACCTACATTTCATGTTCCATTTCTTCCAACATGTCTGCTCTTATCAACACCGTATTCATTGGATCACTTTAGCTGATTGGAGTATAACAACTTTGCCCATACAATTCCTCAAACAGACTCATCCTTAGTGATTCTTGATAACCATTGTTGTAAGCAAATTGAACTAATGGAAGGTACCCCTCTCATCTCCTCTGATGGTGCATGACACACATCCTCAACATATCCTCTAGTATCTTGTTGACCCTCACTATCTTTTCATCTGTCTGCAGATGATAAGTTGTGTTGAAGACCATTCTGTACCCAAACCTGTGAATAAATCTTTCCAGAACTTGGATGTGAACTTAGAATCCATGTATGACACAATATTCCTTGGAACACCATGCAATATCACCACATATCTAATGAACACATGTGCTACATCATTAGCTGAATAATTAGACATTACTGGAATGAAGTGTGCTACCTTGGTCAACCTGTCCACTACAACCAAGATGAAATCATATTGTCTAGATGTCCTCGGGAAAATTGTAATGAAATCCATGGAAATTAACTCCCATTTCCACTCTAGAATCATAATCGGTTGTAGTAATCCACCTCGATGTTTGCATTCTACTTTCACCTATTGAAAAACCAAGCATCTAGCCACAAACTCTACCACATCCTTCTTCAAATTTGGCCAATAATAGAACTGCTTCACTGTTGTGAATGTCTTCTGGTATCCTAGGTGATCTGAATATGACTTTTCATGAAATTATCTCAAGATAATCTTCTTTATATCACTCTTGTCTGGCACATATATCTTGTCCCTAAATCCGACAAAACCATCCGATGTGAGATGATAATCCAGATCCTGATCACATATACCTTGTTGTAACTTGTGTGTAAGCTCCCTATACTTGTCACCTTGTTTTCCTTCCTGTAAGATCCGATCCTCTAGATATGTCCCATAAGAGCTCATAGTTTCTATATGATTCACTTGCACTCCTCTGTTAAGAGCATCTGCAACCTTGTTTTCATTTCCCTTAATGTACCTGATATCAAAATGAAACTCATTGATCGTGTCTAACCATATAGCTTGCTTGGAATTCAGATTCGGTTGGTCAAATAAATACCTCAATCCATTATGATCGCTCTTCAATAAAAGCCTCATGCCAAGAAGATTGTGTCTCAAGATCTTTAATGCATGAATGATTGTTGCTAACTTAAGATCATGTGTCGGATAATTCTACTCATGCTTATTCATTTTTTGTGTCTCATAGCACACTACCTATCCTTCCTACATCAAGACTCCACTAAGTTCTCTATTGCACACATATATACACACCACAAACTCTTTTTTTGGATATGGAATCTTTAAAATTGGATCATTTGTCAACACCTGCATTAAATTCTCTAAACTGGTTGCACATTCCTTTGTTCATTCGAATTTCTTACCTTTCCTATACAATGGCGTAATAGGATAGGGAATCGTAGAGAAGTTACTGATGAACCTCCTATAATAACCTACTAGCCCCATAAATGATCTTACCTCATCCACATTTCTAGGAGCTGCTCATTCCTTGATCGATCTTATATTTTCCGGATCCATTGCTATGCCCTCCTTGGAAACCACATGTCCCAAGTAATGTACCTATGTCTAGAATAAACTACATTTACTAGGCTTATCATGCAATTGATTCTCTCTCATAAATCTCAATACTATTGCTAAGTGTTCGGCGTGTTCATCCTCATTCTTAGAATATATCAATATATCATCAATGAATACAATGACAAACTTGTCTAAACAATGACACAACATGCTATTTATCAAGCACATAAAATTAGTTGGAGCATTAGTCAAACCAAATGGAACTACAACAAACTCATAATTCCCATACCTAGTCTGGAAAGGAATCTTGTATATGTCCTCTTCTTTGATGCATACTTGATGATATCTAGATCTCAAATCAATCTTTTAGAGCACTGTTGTTCCCTTCAACTGATCTAACTAGTCATCAATCCTCAATAATGGATACTTGTTCTTGATGATCACTTGTTAACCTGCATGTAATAAATTCATAACCTGAGAGTACGATCCTTCTTCTTCACAAACAATACTGATGCACCCCAAGGTGATACATTTGGCCTGATGTATCCCTTGTCAAGCATTTCCTTCAACTGCAACTTTAACTCTACTAACTCTGGAGTGATCATCTTGTGAGGTGTATTTGATGTTGGTGCTACCCCTGGTACCATCTCAGTAGAAAAATCCACTTCTCTGTGTGGCGAAAACTCTGAAATCTCTGCTAGGAATACATCCTGAAACTACTACAATATTGAGTACCTTTTCATAAATTTTTCATCCTCAACATCCTTACATTTATTATTAGAAATATGGACTTCAAATAACACACACCCTTTTCTGCGACTTCGCTTGGCCTACATAGTTTTCACCATTCTAACTAATGTTTCCTTCTTCTTACCCTGCAAGAGTCTATGTTCTCCATTTTCATCCAAACACTCAATAGCCTTGTCATAACAATCCACCTTGGTCCTGTTGATATATAGCCAATCCATACCCAAAAGCATACTATGTGATCCCAATGGAAGTACATTAATTTTTTTTGATGTAGGCATACCATTCAACTCGAATGCACAAGCTCTTACCCAATGATGAACTCTCTTCTTTGTAACTGTAGCCAACTGCACTAACCATAATTCTGCATGCAATTCTTTATTCAAACCACACTTATCCACCAAGTCAGGATTAACATAACTAAAATTAGATTCAAGGTCAATCAATTAGAAACAACCTGATCACAAAGCTTTTTGTCCATCTCGATAATAGATGTCTGGTGATCCACCTGCCTATTATCTAATTCTGCATAGATTCCTGGAATGCTTTGCTCAACATCCTCAGATGTTCGCTCTTCTTATGCACTTTAATCTGAGGCCTACCACCTTGATTCTATTGACAATCCCTCTTGAGATGCTCCTTTCCACATATCCAACACTGCAACTTCCCCTTAACATCACCTTTATTATGCTTCCCTCCAGGCTGTGGGCCATTAAACTTATTATAAGGTGTAACATTTTCTTTCTTTTCTGCATTCTGGGGTCTGGTTCTTTTCAGCTACCATTTACCTTTAGCTTTGTCTTTCCCTTTCCAACCTTGCTGAGATTTTGTCTTATGCTTTGATTTCTCATAACAGTGCTTCCATTTCCCAATGACTTCTTCAAGTGATTGGGGCTCATTATACTCAATCCGATCTTTAAATGTTAATGGTAATTCATTGACAAATCTATGAACTTTTTCTTTCTCATATTTAAGATATGATACATACTTCAATAACTCTAGGAAATTGGTCGTATACTTCTCATCTATCATCAATCCCATATTTAGATCATATAATTCCCTATTTTTACTCTTTTACTACATCTCTGATAAATAATTCTTCCTTAAGAGTCTCTTGGATTCATGTCAACTCAACTTCTCTCTCTAGATGTCTCTAACCCACTTCACATCTTCCCACTAAATGATTGATTTCCCTTTGAGGCTGAAGATAATTATTACTTCCTTCATATTCTCTATGTAATCATGCAACTCAAAGAAATCCTTCATCCCAAGTAACCATGCCTTTGCATATTCCTACTTCTTTAGATCTTCATCAAAGGTAGGTGGCTTAACTTTCTTGAATTCATCTAAAAAATGTCCCTTGTCACTCCTCTTGTAAGGATGATAATGATGATGACCATGATACTTGTCAGAACCATAACTAGAATATAACTTGTGTCCATCACCTCTCCTATCAAGTGTATCTAAGAATATGCCATATTTGATCGTGTCCTCCCTATATGACTTGTTCCCACCATGGGACCTAATTCTAGATGCCCCATTAGTCCTATCCTCCTGCCCACGACTGATACTAAGCAGTCACTATCTCCGCAATAACGAAAAACTCTAAAGAATTACTGCATTGACCTTTCCTTTATTATCCTGTGCCTGACTAATCCTTTCATTATATGCTTTTCAACTTCTTATTTTTGCCTTCAAACTTCTCAGTGTGTTTGCTATGTCAGGAGAGTGCCCATCACCATGTTTTTCATATGATCCATAGCGATAATATCATGAATTGTAGTCTGCCATCTTGTTAGTGACATCTGATCTTCTTCCTGCAAGTATACCATGTCAACTAAACCAAACATAACATAATCAACAAACCTCAGTGTAGTTCAACGGAGGATATCTTATTTGCAAGATCCACCAAATTAGTGTAATAAATGTATAAACATAATCACAACAGTATATAAACATCATATCGATCATCGTCCAGATACCATGCATGACTATACCATAACCATGACAATACATGCATAACGACACATAGAAACTGACATGAATAAAAAATGCATAGGCATCATGCACTCATGACAAACACATCCAAAAACAACAACATCAACTTTCTCTAATACCACTCTATAACAACCTCTTCCCACATTTACCCAAGTTACCGACCTTCCAAGGTAAAAATGTGATGAAGAGTTACTATGATATGATTCAACTCCCCATGTATAGTTATGGAAGTGGAACTGGCAAGACAAGACCAATCTGACCTTCCTCACAAGCTACATAACCTTCAAGGGCTAGCCAACCCCTTCAACTATCCAACCCCTGAGAGAACTTGATGTTTAGCTGAACTAGATCCCCTGTCACTCCCATGACAAAGCATGCATGCGACTGAGACCCTCCAGTCACTCCCACAATAAGGCATCCGTGTGACTGTGGCCTCTTCCAAGTAGTGTTGTGCTAGTGACCCTAGATTCTGAGTCACTTTTTCAAGGCTAGGTCTCAGGCCCCTGCCTAGAACTTCATGAAACTTCTAACATGAAACTTCTACTCATGCAAACATTTTAACAAGGACTTGACCTGACCCCTACTAGCCATGACATGCATTCGGTAAAAAATATCATAAACATGTAATGTACAGATCATAATAACGGATTTGAACATAGGGGTCTCATACTTATTTGAGGTTCATCAAGAAGGATTGATGCCTCTGCATAATAGTTTCTTTATCATATATTAGGTCATACATTCACTATTCGTTCATTTACTACTCAAAACATGATAATATCTTGTCATAAATCCATCCATATAACCAACATAATAACATAGATAGAACAACCGTCAAAACCACAATAGGAAAAGAGCTCTTATTAGTATATGCAAAAGGAAACCAAGCTAGGGACTTCCACGTACCACTTGACCATAGATTGGGCTAAACCAAATCTTTCTTTCAACCAATCACCCTCATGCCATATTCCAAGCATGAATGTGGAACTCACAACAAAACCAACCAAGACTTCCTCAAGCCATAAATCTCGCCAAGGGATTCCTAGGCCCAAATGATGAACATACAGTTCAGGCTTTACTGGAATCCCACCATATATCATTCAACAGATCACTAGGCCCTAAAAAATAATGGATGCCTCTAGATCTCTCCACCTAAGCCATGAGGAATTTGTTTATCTCCACCTCTAGGCTTTACTGTGTATCCTGCCATTACAGGTCAAGGGATTCCTTGGCCAAACGAGGTCTCCAACCTCTAGGCTTTACTGTGTATCCCACCATTATTGGCCAAGGGATTCTTAGGCCTTGTGATTCTTCTTGAGATCACCCCACTCAGTTTCAAAACCATTCGAAAATCCAACAATTAAGAGAATCCCTTCACACCATGGCTATTTGAAAATGGCAAGGCAAGGCTGAAAACCACTGTCACACCTGGAAAAATCCATGCCAATGACAACAAGAGAACGAAAAACACACATGTATGTACCATGCATGCCAAAACTAGCAAGGAAATCATACATGCAACTTGATACTTGCAAGTAATCCAGCTATACCCACTTGATTCCTGCTCTTCCTTGCTTGATCTTTACTTCCCTTTACTTTCTTATCATTTCTTTGCCTTGTTTCCTCCAATGCTAGTGATCTGGTGCTCAGAAATCAAAGTGTCAAAATATTGACATTCTTAGCTGTCACTGAAAAACTGAGCTCATATGCAGAAGTTAGAGCAAGTCAAAGTTCAGGTTTGAATTGGACACGTGGTAGGATTGGATGACATGGAAAACATCATAGGGAATGGTGAAGTGCCAAGTGGCAGGTTTCCACTAGGTCCCGCATATCGCATATTGACAAAAAAAAGAGGATGCAGGTTAAGAATCGGCCCCCATCAGTGTCGATTTGTGATTGCAATATCGCATATCGCAAATCAGAGGTGGATGAGTATTACAAAATCATCCCCAACGAAGATAGGTTGTGATGTGATGTATCACATATCGAAATTGAAGAAAATAGTTGGTGTTTGTGATAAGGTTCTGGCAGTAATCATCGATTGTGATTTCCGATAGACTGGCAGGACATGATATTTTTATATGTTGCAGTTTATAACCCCGTCGAGTCCGCTGATGCCACAATGTATTTGTTTTGGTTCTTGTCGATTGCGATTTCTGAACCCACTGGGAAGTATGGCTCCGGTGGATGAAATGTGGCAAATTTGGCGGAATTTAGGCCAAATTTGATGGTTAGTGGCCAGAAAAGGGGACTTTGTTGAGAAAATTGTGGGAGAACTAGGAGAGGTCATTACATCTTCAGTTCTTATCTAAATTTAGGTGCAAAAAGAGTCAATTCTAGCAGTTTTGGCTATTTTGAACTCATGAGACAGGTTTCAGAGGCATTTAAGCATTATAAACACACTTTTGTTGTAATTTGGAGCATAATAGAGAGGCCCAAGCATTGGAAGCTGGACCAAGGAGATGTAGCCCAGGAGGGGTGAACTCATCAAATCTTTTTGTTGTGTGTTGTATTTTTATGTTTTTTGTTGTTATTTTTCTATTGTTCAACATACGTTTTATGTTATAACATTTACATAAGAAACTCTCATGGGAATTGGTGGGCTCCAGTATTGTAGCAATAATGCTGCAACTCCTGGGACTCCCTTCTTTACTCTTATCAACCCGGTAGTTCGTAACAAACTTGCAAGCGACGGTGTTGTATGCACAAGTACTAGTTCTTGCCGTAGCTGTCACTTGGTCAGCTAGCACAAGTCCGCTAGGGGCTTAAGCCAACTTCTATGAGCTTTGAGAAGAAGCTTTTTAACTGATGGATGGAAGCTAACTCGAAGGAAGCTAATCTACTTGCGGAAAGGAACTGGAAAGCTGGAAGAAAACACAAACCCTAGCAAACCCTAATTTTACCAGCTAGCTCTACTGATGCGAAAAAGAGGATGCAAGGTACTAAAAGAGATGCCATTACTTCTAAGAAGGTAAAATACATATGTGTAAGATAATTCTATCTGAAGAAAACATCTTTTTGTATTTTTGAATAAGTTGTCAGAATTATCATGCATGTTCTTTCACTGTTTTTGACTGTGCAGAGGTGGATCGGTGAGAGGAAATGCTTGCAAGAGGTTGGGAAGGCTCAAAGAGGGCCTAAGGGGTCACTAGAACCCTTCCAGAAAGTTTCATAGAGTTTGGCTATTAAGAAACCGCTTTCGTGAGCTTCTACGGGAAGTCTGTAGGGGTTCTACAGGATGTTCTGGAATTTCCACAGGATGTCTGTAATTTTCTACAGGATGTTCAGAAATGGGATTTTGGAAGATGGATGGAGGAAAAAGATGAAGGAATGGGTATGGAGGTGAGATATGGGTGTAAGGAAGTTCAAGACTTGGTAGATGGAGTTGAGGAGTGGCGAGGATGGTTGGATTTGTTCAAGGAGGGGTAGAACGATGTTGCACAAAAAGGATGAGAATCAGGGCAAAGTGAATGAATGTGACAAATGCGAGGCAAGGGTTCTAACTAGAGGATGAAGCAGGTGGGATTGATGGAGTACGGGCAGGTAGAGAAGTGTTACAGAAGCTCTGCAAGTTATTTCTTAAACGAAACAAACAAGAACTTGGAAAATCAAAGACCTAGTTACGTTAGCCTATTCTGACCTAGATAACAGCAAAGAAATGGGATAGAATCTATTTGCAATGAAATCAGGTGAAATAACTATGCAATTAAGCAATCATAAACCTAAACATGCAACCAAAACTAATATCAAGTCCTGAAAATAAGATTCTAACACTAATAATTGCATGGCGAAGCAAAGACAGTGTTTTTGGTGGCAGCAAAGTCACATTGGTCCTAGCTCATGATTCCACTGAGGGGGAGGTGTGATCCAAGGTGCTTGGTAGCCTTTTTTTGAAGATCTTCCCTGTGATTAGCCTATCAAGTAAATCTAAACATAAAAAAGCCTTTAACCATCAACTATGTTTTAAGTAACCAACAAGATGTTAATCTATTTAACAAAAATTATTTTGCAAAGACATAAAAAAACAAATAACAGTACATGAAGGAAGCCTTGGCGCTTGGGTTGGGCCCAACCCCAAGAGCTGTAGGCTCCTAAAGAAACTCAGAACTGATGCCAAATAAAGTTGCTTTCCATTACTCAAAAATAACCATGTCTCAAGAAAGTTACACAACAGCAGCTACGAAGATGAGTTGAGAAAATAGTAGCACTCTAGTGCAAAATAACAACAGTCCAAAAAGTAGCCTATGAAGGCTAAAAGCCTTCATATTTATGCCATACGAGGGGCCTTAGCAACCCTCCTTACCTCAAGGGGCTCGACTGTCCCAACTGCTAGTAAACAATCACTTTTCACCAAGCTGCTCGTCTGCCTTTAGGATTCGTTTTGGTGGTCTTCTGAGCTTCGAGTTGAGGGTGGAGATTTCAAGGAATGGACATTTAATGCAAGAGACATCCCTCCTATGAATCCTGCCCCTTGTTCCTTCATGCTTGGCTGTCTTTAGGCTCATAATTGCTTGGCTTTGTTCCAAAATTTGTCCAAAAAACCTGAAATAACCACCTATTAGCCTTCTTGGTAAAGTGACCATCCTCATTCGTTCAACTAATATAAACATACTCAAAAAACAAGCATAAACTATGAAAAATGGTGGGTTGATCAAGAACAATTAGGCAAAATGAACCCAATAAGTTACCCAATTTGGGGCTCATCATCACCCCCCTGCTAAATGGGTTGCTCATCCTCTGAGCAACTAGTCCAGCTCCTCATCCTTGATTGCCTTGACCGCCTCTCTCACATCCCAGGCCTCCGAGGTGATATCTTCTTCACGATCATGAAATCCGGCCTTTATTTCCACTTCTTCCCACTGCCTGTGTTCCTCCTCTTCTTTGCCTCCTTCCAGCAGCCCCAAAAGCAAAGGAAGATTGAACTTGAGGCTGATCCAGTTGGCCTGAAGATTCTGCATGGAATGTTTGTAGAGAGGTGCTCTTGCCAAGTCCTCCCTCATCCTTGTTGGGGTGTGGTATTCTCTAATCTTTAGGCTATGGGACAGTGAATTCCACCTCCAGGAGCAAGCATGAACACAGTTATCCCCCAACAGTCTCTCCATGTCCTCAAAATGGGCTATGGCTTGAGCTTGTCGTCCCATGTAATCTGGTAGGGCCTGAGAGTCATTGGCCAAGTGCTGGTGGGTGGATATCAATGCTAAAGGATCCTCTGGTTCTGCTCTAATCAATAGTTGCTCATGTAGTTCCCTGTCCATAATGTTCCGGACCTCTGCTGCTCTCTTTTCTTCATGATTTAGCCAAGAGGCCACAACCATAAGTTGTACGTCTCCTACTATAGTGTTGGGGTCCCACAAATTCATGTTGGGAAGGGCCAAATTGTGTAGGTAGAACTCTGATAGTTTGGCCTTGTCCTTTGATGAGCTGTTGTCACATAAAGCCATGAATTGATGGTAAGTTTGAAATGGAGTGATGCCCCTTTGGGCCAAGGTGTTGATCTGAAACTGCAACCACTGATCCTTAAGGTATAGGTCGTATGATTTGGCACGTTTCCTACACTGCAGATCTTCCATCGTCCAGCTGGCCATGCAGACCAGTTGGGCCTCCTTTTCTTGCACCTGTTGTTTCAGAGACTATATCTCCTGGGCTGCTTGCAATTCCTTTTCCTGTAGCTGTCTAGTCAGTGCCTCTATTTCATCTTGCAACCCATCTCTCTTTTGTTGTTCATCAGGTGTTTCTTTGGTTGTTGTGGGCTCCTCCTGTTGTTGTTGTTCTCCCAAGGTGTTGGGCGTGTGTTCTTTAAAGTGTCCCTGTGACTGTAGCTGCTGTTTAAGCAGCTCATTTTCTTCCTGTAACTTGGCCCGCTGGCTGCTTTCTACATGCCGTACCATGGCCAATTCTTTCCTTGCCTCTTTGAGTTGCTCCTCCAAGGGACCTATATCTGCCACACCCTTGGACTTGGCAATTTTCATCCAAGTGTGGGTCCTCACTCTCTCCTCTTCTAGTGCAAAGAATAGTGGTACTGCGAATTTTTGGGGAATTATCTTCTCGGCCTCTAACATGTTATAGTAGGAGCCCAAGCTGGGCTGGGGGCTAGGTTCCACAATGTTTTTAGTCTTCTCTTCCTCCTGGGATGATTTAACTGCCTTTTCTTCCAATTCTTCGGTCTCCTTTAGTCTAGCCAACGTATCTTGTAGAATTGTCTCAGCATCCTATAGAGAGGTCTTTGTGTCCATCAGTTTAATCCTTTCTTTCCAAGTGGACGTATTCGGGTTGCCCCATTCATAGGTGATGGATGCCTTCTAGGGTGACCTTTCCTTTTGTTTAATTGGGGTGTCCACAATCGTAATTAGCTCTTTTGATTGTGGCTGGGGTCTGCCAGTTTTTATCCTCGTGCTCCTTCTTGCCTTAAAATACATGGAAGGCTCCTTTTTTAGCTTCCCTTTTTGCTTTGGAGATGTGCTTAAGGTGGCCAGCACAACCGCTACCTCCTTGGCCAAGATCTCGGGTGATTTCTCCTTTTTTTGCTCTGTTTCCATACTTCCTGTAGAAAGTCCTGTGTTGACTGTTTACAGGCTTCCTGTAGACATTGTTTTCGGACTTCCTGTAGAAACTGTTTTGGGACTTCCTGTAGAAATTGTTTTGGCCTGTTTGGCTGTATGTGTCTTTCCTTTTAACTCTTGTTTGGTTGCCTTGGTTGTGATCTCCTTTGTTTGGGCTTTTCCAGTCCTGTCTGCTCTACTTTGCAGTCGTTTCTCCTTGGGTGTTTGTGCCATTGGTCCTCCCACAGTTTTAGGTTCAGCAACTTGGCCTTTTCCTTGTTTCTCCTTCTCCTCTTTCTGTGGTGGTTTGTCATGTGTTTCTTTGCCACTAGCTTTCTCTCTGGCTTCAAGGTGTTTCCCTTCTTCACTGCTGGACGAGGTGAGTTCCTCGGCCATAATTCTTATATCATCATTTTTGGACATGTTGCGGAAAATTTCCCAAGAGAGGGGGACAATGCAGGTATGGAGGGCATCCTCTACCAAAAGCTTGATGAGCCCATGATGGGCTAGCTGATTTGGTGTCCCTTCCTTAAATTTTGTGCCACATTCAATCAATGATTGCCAGAGAAAATAGGGGATGCTTAACTTCTTCTCTGGGGGTAAATCCAACCCATGTCTTAGTTCTTTCAGCAACCGGAAATGATAGCTGTAAATGATACTGAACCACCCCTCACAAGTAATGTATTTCATAATTTGGAGACTGGCTTCGCTCCACGGAGGATGTAAACTGGCCCTCCTTAGCCCATTTTTGTCTTCTGCAAAACATTCCTCAGGTAAGAAGAATTCTTTCTTGGCTTTTTGGCCTAATGCTCTTTCCTCTTTGCTCCAGGGTATCCCTAATGGCAGATCAGTCACTCGACTAATGAGTTCAGGGGTAAGCTTTAAGGTCAACCCTCTGAAATTCACAGTGGCCAGTGTCTTTGATTTAGGTTGCAGAGACATTAGGAATTCCTCCGTTATCTCATCGTCGTGACCCTGAATTTTGTCACAAAAAGTCATCCAGTTGGCACGGGTGAAGAGGTCCACTACTGCGGGATGTTCATGCAATTTTCTGGAATCCGAGGGTTCCTTTCTGATAAACCCCCCTGGCATGGTGAGAGTGTCTTGTTTCAATGCTCTGAGCAGAAAGGGACTGTTGTTCTATGGTTTCCTCCTTTGAACTTCAAGACAGTCTCTCTTAGGTGTTTATAAATTATTCTGCACCGATTCCCGGTTCTAATGCTTTCGTTGCCCAAAACTCGGTTGGCCGTGTGTAATAGGGAGAATTAGGTTTCCATAAACAGGACACAGAGCTTAATTTCCATTACCAGCATACATACAACCGTATAAATTCAAAATTTTCACGCACAGGTTAGCCCTCACAGTGCGTTATCTTTTCTATAGGGAAAATCTTTTAACAGGAACCGTGAAAGAGAAATTTGACGCAGACCCAACTGAGAAATTTCGTACGACACACAGGCAAACCGCTGGTTTTGACTCACAGGCAGACTTGTCTCTAATTCTCCTACTCCAGACAGTGCGATTCACCACCTTTCAAAATATACCATGCATGGGAGAGTGTTTTCGAGCCTACCTCCCTCAGAACTTCAAATTTGTCGAAGAAAAACTAGGCTTCTCCAATACAGAAGGCTATGTTGTACTTCCTGTAGAACTTCTTCCTGTAGAATGCCTACCTACTTCTGTAGGATGTTCCTGCACTTCTGAACGAGCTCGGGTCGTGGGAGAACTTTAAAACAGGCCGAAAAGCTCAGTGGAGGATGACAGTTAATAGAGTGTGGAAGCGGAGGACAAGTACTTCAGCCAGGACGTTGCAAATGCAAATGATCAGCGGGTGTGCGAATCTTTAACCAAGCATTTTGAACTGCGGCGCAATTTGTGGCGAGGGGGTGAGGTGGCTGCAACAAACCATTAACCAACGTCATGGCCATTATTCTTCTGCGTGTCTCTGGCTGCCATTACTTCCCCTCTGCCATTAACCGCCGCCACCACTGTCAGTCCGCCGATTTCCCTGACTGGACACTCCACACGTGTCGGCTGCACGGCTCTTTGGTGAGTTTGAACGTAACTGAGCCTGCTCGGATCCCATGAAGTGGTGTAATTGGCTGAGGGTGGCCCGTTGACTGGCCATCGAATTCGTTCAATCCACCCATTTTCATAGACATGCAAGTTTTCGAAGTATAGTTCATGCAATTGACGAATGAGGTTAGACACTTACCTGCGTGGCCGTGGATGCGCTATGCAGACTTTGGACCTTGGAATCACTGCCTCGCTTGTTGCTGCCTCGTGCACGGGTGCTAGAGCCCATTCTTTCATTTGTTGATGTTGTATGCATGGCTTTGGAATTCGATCCTTTGATTGTAAACACTGCATCTACAGGTTCTATCTGGTTTCAGCTATCGAGGATGTGTTCTCGTCCAAGAGGAGCCTTCTTTCATGTCCCCTATGTTGATTTCGGCTGCCCCTGCCTCCAGAGTATGTGTTCCAGAGGGATCAACTACTACATGATTCCTGTAGGATGTCCTGTAGCTGCTTCTCCTCCTGGGATGCAGGCTAAATGAGTAGGGCTACATTCACTAATGAAGAGTCTAGATGGAGCTTGAACATGTAGGGTGTGTGAGCCTTTGCTGCTTGATTTTTTTTCACTTGAAATTTTTCCTTTTTTCTTTACTATCAACTTGAGGAAAACATGGTTTTTGAAATGACTGTGCAGGAACACACAACCAGGTGGGTGACAAAGGTGTCAAGAGATGGAACAGGGTGCCACATGGTGTTGGATTGAATAAAGGGGTGGCTGCAGGCCTAACAAACTGATCCCAACCATCAGATTTCCTTTCAGAATCAAATTTATCTTGTCTGCTGGTTCTACAGGATGTTTCCTATAGAAATTCATAACTTCCTGTAGAAACGCCTGGAACTTCCTATAGAAAGACCTAGAACTTCTTGTGGAAAGCTTAGAACTTCTTGTAGAAAGCCCAATCTTGACCTGAATGTGACCAAATCCTAGGAGAGGTGAGTGACCATGGAGGGAGTGTCTGAAGGGATGTCCTAGAGCCTGGTACGGGCTCCTGTCCTTGTTTTGCACGCCCCTCTTTTCCTGCAAAGTATTCACTACAACCTGCAATTTTTCATAGAGATTAGTCCTATTTTTTTTTTTTTTTTTTGATGATCAAGGTGTGGGTGGAATAGAGGCAGAGCCCTACTCCACTACCAGCACTGATTTTTCCAAAGTTTCAATGAACTCCTGCCTGGAAAGAGGTTTCCTGTAGATTTTCAATCGATGCCCATTGACAAGCATTGGGATGGCTTATTCATCAATGGTCCTGATGAGGACTGAACCATTGTCATTGCATTTCTCCACTCTATATGGTCCTAACCATCTTGTCCTCAGCTTCCCTTTGAAGTCCTTGTATCTTGAGTCATACAGCAGCACCCAATCTCCTGGCTGGAATTGCTTTTCATTAAGGTGACAGTCATGCCATATCCTCCTTTGAAGTTGGACTACTTCTGAGTGGAGGAGGGCCTGCATTCTTTGTTCATCTAATCCATTCAGCTGCAGTAATCTTTCACGTTGAGCATGGTTGAGATCTAGGTCTAGCTAAGCTGCCACCCTCAATGTGTTGTACTCAAACTCTATGGACAACAAAGCTTTCTTACCATAGACCAGCTCATAAGGTGTGAAACCTGTTGTAGTTTACCAAGTGGTGTTGTAGGCCCAGGTGGCCTCAACAAGGCGATCTGCCCAATCCTTTCTACTGCTGCTCACCACCTTAGTCAAAATCCCTTCCAATGCTCTATTACTGACTTCCGCCTGTCCATTTTCTTGTGGATGATACGGAGTGGAAGTTTTGTGCTTGATCTTGTGATGAGCGAGCAGGTCTTCAATCAAGTTAGAGGTGAACTAGCTTCCTTGATCGGTGACTAACTCTCTTGGGTAGCCAAACTTGTAGAAGATGTTTTCCCTTAAGAACTCAGCCACTTTCTCTTCTGTCACTGCCTTGATTGCCTTTGTTTATGCCCACTTTGTCAGGTAGTCAGTGCACACAATGATGTAAGACCTTTGCTTTGAAGGAGGGTTGATAGGTCCCACGAAATCCATGCCCCACTTCTCAAATGGCTCGAAAGTCACTTGAGGTTGGAGGGGCATTTCATCCCTTGGAGTCGGTTTTCCCATCCTCTGACATCGGTCACACTGGCTAATGTATCTTCGGAAATCTTGATGAAGAGTAGGCCAATAGTAGCCTGCCTGTAGAATTTTGAAGGCAGTCCTTTTTGCTGCAAAGTGGCCTCC